>VCRD01002265.1:75392-88864 GCA_006783055.1 Trinorchestia longiramus | reverse complement strand
AGCAGTACTCAAGAGCAGCTGTAGATGAATGACTGAGTCCTACAGCAGTACTCAAGAGCAGCTGTAATGTATGACACGTGGACGCGACAGAAGTGCTTCAGGTTGTTACGCTCATTAACGTTTCAATTAAACTTCCGTAAACAAAAACGATTAGGTTCTAAAATTTGTCTGTTCTCCTTCCTCCATCCATGCTGGTTAGAACTAAATTTAAATTCGACACTCTAATTGTCCATTAATTAGAATGTTAACTGATTCTGTAATTGACCCATTATTTTTGTTAAGTAATTTACGCTGGAGTTTGGGTTCAATGTAGGAGGATCAGTAGTTGGTTGCTGGTCTCGTGCATGTGCGAGTGAACGTCCACTTCGTAGCAGGCGCAGCTACGGTCTCTTACACTTAAAATTTACATTAACTTGACAGAAATAATCATGCATTTTTAATTACGAACTTAATATAAATTTTAAGCGTAATGATACCTATTAATAATAGTTGAAATCCGCTGTTAATTTGCGTGACAATTCCCCAATTTATTTCGACTAATTATGAGAATCAATAGAGCGATTAATTCATACTTTTTTCACGAAATTTTGGTGCTTCAAAAACACGTTGTACTTGTTACAACATGAAGGAACAGATGTTTGTGCCGTCTTAAACTACGTGTTAAAATAACTTAAGCACGATCTACGTAGAGAAGCAACATCAATTAATATTCTATTCATGCATATAAACGTAAAATCATTCAGCGTTCATTAACACTTTCCTAAAGTCTATGCAATGCTAAATTTCGTGGAACGAGCGTCTAACTCAGGCGGGAGTAAATACTCAACTAAATTACAGGAGGCCTAGCCAAGCGTCGCTTAGCGCATGTAGAAGTGGCAGCGCTCAGCCTCTCACTGCTGATGACCGTCAGATGGAGGAGGCCATTACGGCTTGGGCAGAAGGAAAGCTACGGCAGTCCTTCGATTACCTAAGCTTCTGTGGAGGACGTCTCTTTAACGGCTCTTTGGGAGAACTGACATGGACGGAAGACAGGGATTGACAATCATAGGAAAAATGGAACAGGTCCTTCATCAAACGAACGAATATGACATTTGTTATTGAGGAGGTCAGAAGCGTGAAAGTTGACTTTGAAGTGATGATTGTGTTGCCTTATTAACCCTTTCGGTACCATGATGCAAATATCAGAACCTTTTCAACATATTTAACGTCAAATTTCAAAAAAATATGCTTTGGGATGCTTTGGCACTGACCTACCAGCGTTTGCACAGACACACGTGTTGTTCTGCATCTTAAAATGTGCAAAATTGGAGCGGTACTTGTATGTACCATCAGTATTAAAAGGGTTAATCAAGATCTTGAGTATCGTGAACATTGTTTTCAGGCCTAGACGGAGTTCCTGAAGTTTCAAATAAAAAGATTTGGATCCTGCAGCATCGTTTTCAGATCCTGCGATAACCTCAATGTTTGAAACAATTTTTCATTACTTGGAATGTGTTTAACGTGACAAAACATAACTGGCAATTTTGAGTCGATAATGCAGATGCAAAAATAATTTAATACGAAACTTAAGTGTCATATCTATTACGTATATCTGTTATCAATAAAAAAATGTACAATATCTTTTCCTATAAAGGTACTTATGCACATCAGGTATTAAAATCCGATTTCATGAGTGCCCTGGACTGCAAATAGAACATTGAATGAGTGTCAATAACGTAGCTTCGATTTGCATTCATTAATTTATGGTCAAGGCTCGTGCAGAAAATTTTCCAATTTTTATTCACCAATATTGAATGGTTTGTATGTGAATAATTTGTGCGTTCATGAGAGTCCAATTTGTGTGTGTACGGCCATCAGTAATTTGAAGCTCGTTTAAAATGCATATTTTAATTGATTTACGAGTTTAAAAGAATTTGAATATCCAGTGTTCTACTGACACTATTTTATCACAAACTTTGAGCTAATTGTTGCATTAGTTTAAACTTTGCCAAAAGATGCCAAGTTTTAACAGTGCGTGTTTTAATAAAAATGTTTACTATGTTCATTTCATGAATAAATCAAAATCCGGACCTCACCCAAATTCAATTAATGCCCCTAATTCGATAAAGCGTAAAGATTGATATTAGTAAAAGGAGGAGACTGAAAATACGTATATAAGTTAGAGATGATATATTCAAGAAATATTTTTTAAATTATACATTTCGATGATAGACGAAAAAAGACGTAGTAAACGACCGTTCAATTAAGGAGTTGTTGAAAAGAAATAGTGGAGAGTTGAGATATAATAAATGTTTGGAATTATTGAATGAGCACTGTTGTAGAAAGGAGTGGTAGGTCAGCCAAAGAAGAAGGTGCAAAGGTAGATGGGTATAATTGTGGGCTGATAAAGCTAGCAGGAATGGGGGATGAGAGTGGGTACGTAAATGATCAAAGATGCGTTGATGGAGAGACTTTTGTCAAGTGCTTGGCATATGCTGCTGTGGAGTCTGTGATCGAGAGGAAACTTGTAGTATGTTGTCGTAGCAGTTGCTGAGTCTTGCTGCTTGCTACTGTTTACTGATGGGGGGTTAAGATTAAATCGTTTGAATCAGCATTGTGTGTTATGTAAGTTACACGAATGCATTGAACTTCTGTTCAGGCACGCGAAATACATACTGGGATGTACCAAAGAATATTAAAAATAATTTTATAAAAGCTCTATCATAAGCACAGATGAGAATTTTGAAGTCTTTGACGACTCTGTACATTCAATCAAATTTAGCACTTAGCCCTTGAATATGGGATTTCTTCGAAATATAATATTTGGTAAAAATTAGCAGGTCCCAGTATGGTTAGGAAGAAATACGTGCTATTTACCCAAACCAAGAAATGGGACTTCGTCAACGAAAGTGTGAACAGTTCTACTGTATATGTTGGGTCATAAATAATTCATTTAGAAAAATAAATGTTGCTAATTTTTGGAACTTATTCGTTTCGTGAAAACTCACTACTGATTTGATCAGGTTTTTTTAATTTAAGTTCTTAATTTTACCGTCGTTTCCCGTCCTTTAAGGAGCATAACAAAGCATCTTGCTAGACCAAGACAGACACCTCAGGCTGCAAGTCTACGGACGGCTCATCCAAAAAGAGTTTTCTTTTCTATCTTTGTAGTGCCTGAGTTTGAAGACTTCATAGCATTTCCGAATTTTATGGCCCTGTTGAGATCATTCTTTGTCACGCCTCAGAGACAGCAATACGAAATAGACCTGAGAATAGGACGCTTTATTTTCTTGGAAAAGAAATGGAACTGCGAAGGAAAAATGCACCATTTTCGAAAATGAATGAATGACCCCAAAGAAGCACATGCTCTTGCCAAGCGACGTGCTGGTGATGATTCCGACAGTAGAGAAATATTCTGCCTGACTTTACAAAACTGCTTGGAAGATTACATTCAGAAAACACTAGTGCTGCTCTGGATATAACTTTGTGCATTCAGTGACATCGCATTCAGTACGACATCGAAAGCAAACCACCAATTTGCTGTCTGGGTGTGAGGCGAGTGTTAACCTGTTTTTGAAGTTAATTACTAGAATAACTCAGGATTTCCTTGAAAATTGATCTCACAACTCGTATTTAATTATTGATGTAGCTGATGAACTGTATAAGTGACGGAAGTGTTTGTAACTACGTTGTAAGAACTTCATTTCTTCTATAAAGCAATAGTTTCACGTTTATATGCATGTTCTTGACGTAGATCTAGAAATTGTGGAAGTTTTTTTATTCTTATGAAGAAAACAGGGTGAGAAGTGTTACTAATTCTGCCTGAAATTAATTCAATTGAGCAAGTTTAAAACTTCGTTCATTGGTGTTTTTCTTATTTCATTGAATACTAAAAAATTTTTGTTTCATTGCTAATGTGAGTTTTTTCTTCGGAGCTCAATGAGTTTTGTTATACCTTACCTAGGAGTAATATTTTAAATTAAAATGTTTTAGTGCAACAGGTATTTTTTCCAACATTCAATTTCAAATTTTCCTCTGCTTATACTTGCACTTTGGACTTGGAGGCATGAATCACAATTCATTGGTGATCTGGTGCTCATTGAATATCCGAAAGCGTGTTTTTGCATTCTGTCCAGGTCAATCGGAACTGAACAGAGAAGGATTTCCTTTCTTTATCTCCCAGTCTGAACTCCATCAGTAGCTAGGGCCAAAAGTTAGTTGACTAAGTTTCTCCAGGACGCATCTCCGCTCAGGAGGATTTCGAAAAGGGAATAAAGATAAAATCGTTTTTAATCCCACGACAAACTTTTCTACTACTGAATAGAAATGTTAGGAAAATTTGATTCTTTAAGGATTCAGCAGGTTTAGTGTAGAGAAAGAGAGCTTCACAAATATTCATACATTCTCAAGAGTCATGCAAATTTTCTCAAAGGCACACACTGTATAGAATTCCATCTCTACTAAATCGTATCCAAAAATGTGTTCCTTCAGATGAAATTTTGCCATAGAATTTCCATCTATGTTACTTTGCAATCCCGGTTTTTAAAATTGTGATAAGCCGTGCTGTGTACAAAACGTTTCACTATGCATGATAGATTAAAAGGAAACTGATGAAAGAAAGTTGTTCTGGATGATCAGCTCGTAGGTTTACTACTTTGGGCTCCCTAATGCTCGTGCCGTACTGAACGAACAATGTCAAGCATTTGAAATTTGCATTCAGCTTTATTGGACTAAAAACCTTCGATCCACAGAGGTATGGAGTTTACTGTTCTGGCTCGCTGCTGGCTCTAAAGCTGCAGATTGATCTTGACTTATAACGGAATTGCAATTGCAGTAACTGTTTAGTCCAAGTCGCTTCCATACAGTGGTGATGTCTACACTGACGGAGCTACAATTGAACAAATATTGTAGATTTGATGGTGTACGTTCTGAATCAGTTGGAGAATTTGACACTCAATTCTGGCTGAGTTCTGCGAGCGCGATGAGTGTTTGGAAGCAACTTTCCTCTTTCATTGCTCCTCTTGTTCGCTAGTGATATACTTTCTGTTTCCTCAGCTTCATTTGGGCACACGCTCCAATAACGATATCTTCAGGTCTTTAGGGACGCTCTCCATCGAGCTTGATCTCTCTTACTCCATTAAGTAAAGCTTTAAACGGAACTCGTCGCACCCGTTAGACAAACCCGTTATTCTGGACAACGGTCGCCGTCGTTTTCCGTCTATGGTATGGCGGCTGTTTCTACAGAACAGAGCATAAATAAAGGACGTGGTTCTAATTCAGGCGGTCGGAAACAGTTAGGGAGGTTTCTTGAAATATGACATGGTCTTTGAAGCTAGAAAACGTTCCGGTCCAAGGCAGGATTTAGGGCTATTGAACTACAAGGGACAACCACAGTTCCTGCTGCTCATAAAAGAGTGAAAAAGTTATTCGTGTCTTTGGCACTGAGTTTTAACATTGTGTTCTTGTACGCCGAAAGTACACAAAAAATGTAACCTAATTTTAGTTGCATGTTTATTTCATAAGTACTTTAATACATCTTTAAAAAGTGTGTTCATTAAAGTCGGTGAATTGATTAGAAAAATTTTGTGTTTCATATGTAAGAAAGATCTTGCATCGAACTCATAGACGTCGGGAAATTAATCGTACAATTCCGACCTTTCATAATTGCGGTGGCTATATCAGAGGCAATCTTCCCTGTTATTTTTTGGATATATTTTTATTTAGTGATTTGATTACTAAGTGCATAATGTTTAGATTAGATTCTATCAATTGGAGTGTATCAAAGATACAAATTCTTGAAACCTGGAACCAGGTTCTCTTGAAATGCTGACGCCAGCATATTTTCGTGTGTCTCAGGGTTTGTACAGAGGAAGTCAAGACGACAGAACTGGAAAATCCTCTCTCCTAATGAATTGTCATACTATTACTTAATCTAGGGGACAAGTATCAGGATATACTGTGCAATATTACGTTACTGACTGATGCTCCCTTCACGTACATGTTAAGCGATTGCACAGAAATTTGATCGAATAATATTCACGTGTATGGGTATTAATATGAATAACAACTAGACAGTTCCTATGTAAATTCCACGATTTAGGTTTAACTAATTTGAAATTATGATAAAAGGGAACGCATTAAAGATTTACAACGAATTATTGTGTTTGAAATGAATTCTCTGTAGTAATTTCATTCAGAACTACCTTTCTGCATTTTATCTACCGAGAACATGGCACCCGTTGATGTTCCCTGGTTTAAAAGTGATAAAATTCAGCATCTATGAGATAAAATATTTTTCAGTTTTGTCTGTGAATATTTTTCATCCATATATACAGAACTTTCATTCCGTATCTTATCTACCGATAACATGGTCGTGTAAGAAATAAAAGCTAATAACAGAAAAATTTAGTATTTTATAGTGATCCAGCGCCTTTGGTATCCACAATACAAAGCTTAGAATACATGCATGCCCGTTCCGATTTCAGTTCAGTTTTTTTTCTTCAATGATAGATAGAAAGTAATGGGACGGACACACACAGATACAGAGAGAGAAAGAGATGGAGATAAATTGTCTATTATATATGTAGATGCTTGGGTAATAATACAAAATTCGTAATTCTATTTCATTTTATACTTCCCACATCCTCCAAAGCGTTCCCTCGATCTTACTACTCGTATGTTGCTGCAGGACTACATCCGCAAAATTTTACAGAAAATTAGTGTCCAGATATCAGCAGTAGAATGTTTGATGAAGTTGTTTAAACATTTCAACGTTCAAAATGTTCTTGTATTTGTAATACAATAAATTACACTTTCGTTGAAACTCAAATTGAAAGTTTTCGTATTTCAAGAGATTAACTAACTAATTCATTGAACTTTCGTCTCAAATACGGCTTAAAAATTAAAAGTTTCGAATGAATATGACTATTGAATTTTAATTCCCCATAATAAATCCGCGTTATTCTTCCTTCATTCTTACATGTGGCAAGATGAAATAGAAGCTTTAATGCTTATTTTGAACTGCATGAATATTATCATATTCCTTTTCCATAATACATAGTTGCCTATTGGTTCAAATGACCTTTGGTCTTTGGTTTTGAGTGGCATTACAGATAGGTGATTAAAATTGTCCTCTGATCTCTACAACTTGTAAATATCTTCAGAGCACTAACTCGAATTAGTACCTTGTTAAAAATCTATTTAACATCTCTCTTTGATTAAAATACGGTCAATTGCGGCTGTTTTCATCCTTGACTTTTTGGCAAAAATCAGCGCCATTTGGAGGCGGTTTCATTAGCCAGGTGCAAGCGATTAAAATCGCAGTCATTTGCTCTTACTCGTCTCTCCCGCAGGAATAAAAGGCACACACTTAAAGCTATTTTATTCACCGAGGAAAATTAAGGTCGCTCTGCACGAGTGCCTTCAGTGCGGACATTACGGCAACCTCGCCGCTCCGTAATGGGAATCCAGTGTCTTTTATTGGTGACCTTGATGCATGAAACTCCGGCTGCAGGGTACCAACTTTGAAATGAAATCGAAGAACGTACCAGTTGTAGAGGCTTGTGCTGATCTTAAGGCACGGAATTCTGTGCTAGGTAAAAACTTGGAAATGAAATCTAACAGGGCCCTTTAGAACATGCCAGTCATAAAGGCTAGTAAATGGGTTTCTTTTGAGTCTCGAAGTGTGAAAGCTTTCGCTGGTTCTCACGATGATCGTATTCTGAGGTTTAACTTTTTACATCCTTCATTAAAACTTTCACATGATCATGCAGATTTTTATCAACCAAACCTTTTATAATCACCGTACTTATTATGAAAAAATATTTTTCCTACGTTGATAACTAATACGATTCATTGCCAATTTCTTAATGAGATTAATTATTTTCTTGTAAATTATATCCTAATGGACGAAGTGCGTTGTTTGTACGCAAATTTTGCCAATATTAAAATAAATTAAATGCTAGAGACAAGATCAATATTGTGAAAAAATTAAACAATCCTAATAATATCAGAAATAAGAAGCGTAATATAACGATACTTCAAAGCAGTATCAACCACATAAAGGGGCATTTGAACGATTAAATTCAGCGTATATGATCGCAATATGTTCAACATTCTGACAACTCAGGTGTTTGAAGTTTGAATGATTGCTATTGTGCAGCCTCATCTTGTGGATGTATTCGGTGTTCGTTAGAGCGTTACTTTGAAACAACACTAAAAAGCAAATCATCAAATGATCCTTTTTTATATGAACCTTCAGAAAATAAACAGAAGGTTAAACTCAGATACTGTAGTTGGTCCAGCCTCAACAAAAGTCGTCGGGATACCTCACAATCTTGAACTGATCTGTATTTGACTGCATAATAATACAGTTTGTTGCTTGCTTGCTTGCTTGGTCCGTCTCTCTGTCACGCTGTTAAGGATTTAGATAGGAGGAAATTCGGTAGGCTATACATGTATTGTATTGTGGATATCAACGGCACATTCTTCACTATGGAAACTCTTTCGGAAAGCCTGCGTCCACTGGCAAATCGAACGAAAAAAATTCAGTAAGAAACACGAGAATTTTCACGTGTGGGTCTACTAGTTCCATTATATAATAATATACACAGTTTGTTGCTTGCTTCTTTGCTGGGTCCGTCTCTTTGTCACGCTCTTAAGGATTTAGATAGGAGAAAATTCGATAGGGAATACAGGTATTGTAAGCATTGTATTGTGGTACCGACACATTCTTCAATGTAAAAACTCCTCCGCAAAGCCTGCGTCCACTGGCAAATCAAATGAAAATATTCAGTAAAAACACGTGAATTTTCACGTGTGGGTCTACTAGTGGCGTTATAACACTTAGTACAACAGTACAAGGCGAAGCATTGTGAAGACCTCTAGATCATAGAGAACTTGAATTAGCACCACGCAACACAAGGAAGACTAAGAGGCTAAATCTCTGAACGTGAATAACTCCAAATAAACACGATTAACTCTAAATAAATATGATTAACTATGAATTAGCATGATTAACTTCAAACCACAAGATTGACTCCAAATGAACACGATTAACTCTAAATAAATATTAACTTTAAATTAACATGATTAACTCCAAATAAACAAGATTAATTTCAAATTAAATATATCTAACAGGAACCTCGTCAAAATTTCTGAAGATGAGCTCCTGGAATTCAATAGAAAACTTGTACTTCTACCAAAATTCACAATTTATTTCAACTACGAATACATAGTGATATTTTATCTTAATTATAGTGGCTATTGATTACCATCTTTCTAGAAACCAGTTCAATTGTGGGTATCCTAAATGGCGTGAGTTTCTTTTAATTCAAATTTCTTCATGAAGAAATTCAAAAATCCCTGTGACGCGCTCGTATCTGTGAAAGCGAGTTGTTATTCCATGGTTGCTCGCTTGACAAACTACAACCATTCCGTTTGCGAGAACGTTTCATTTATTCCAGAGAAGCGAAACTTTCGCTCGCCGAGCGCTAAGGATCATTGCAAGTCCCGTCCATAGTGACGGATGGTGACTTCTCTGAGAAATGCAGTTTTTCCGCTCGAGTATTCCTTAAACTTCAATCGACCTGACTTCCTGACTTCAGCGTATTCTCAACATGAGCAAGAGTTACTTTATCGTTAGTATGGAAGGAGTTTTGCTTATTTCATGGAGCATATAATCTTTTTTGATTGTTGTGGAATCCATAAAATTGCATGATCTTCAACTTCCACATTATCCAAAATCAAACGAAATTTTTTTCGTCATTGGTCTAGTTTATAAAATATTTATGGAAACTGTATCGTACTCGTAGAGTAGATTCTTTATCTTACTCTGAAAGTGATCCAAATCAAAAAAATTACATAGTTAAATATTCCACGAAAATTATTTGTAGGAGTATGAGTTAAAATTTATCTACTTCTATTTCGAAAGTATACTTTATTAATTTCAATAAATTGAAATGATAATGATTTACATCGCCGAATGCATCTTAGAAAAATATCTTTTTTTTTAAAGAATATTATGACCGTTACCAGAATTAGTTTTATTTTCAAGTTTTGAACTCTGTATTATTTTTAGTGGTTTCATATTTATTACTCGGCAACATTTACTCCGGTCCTACATGGGTGCTACACGTTGTGCAAGAACATATATATCTCATGGTTATAGGTCCAATAAGGTTACTGCAACCTCGCCGACGGACCTTTTCTTGCGCAAGTGGCGAGGTCGCAACTTGGGACTGCCGCTACTGGCGCGTGTCCAAGCTTCAATGACTCGCAAAAGAAAGTCTCCAGGAAGTTAGGGGCTACGATCAATATATCCACCACTAGTAGGTTAGCTTAAACCATACTTGGAAATTTTAAGTCGCCTCCAAAATCTCGTAATGGCGTTGTCGTATGTCTCAATACTCTCAATATTAGAAAGCGATCTCGATAAGATGTAGGCTCGCTAAAAATCTTTTCTTCTGGGAGGATTTGCTCAATTAAGGTACAGAACTTGATATCTTCATGTTCTTATTAGTAAAGAAATGTTAAAAGTTTGTGAATTTTGTGATTGGGTAAACTCATTCGTATACACTGTACATCTCATAAAAGTATCTCACTCGGAAGCCTCTTCATGACAAACTTTATTCGTCATACACAATTTATCATTTGCTTTAGAAACGTTACAGTTGACTTTCCACGTAAGGAGAACGAGATGGGCTGTTTCATATAACATAGGGAGTAAAACACGAATTCATTCTGTTAGGTAAAAGTTCAATACCTCTACTCTGATATTCCTATAGACATCATTGATCTGGTCAATGCTCTACAGTATTATTCGAAATTCCTCAAAAGCAAAGCAACGGTTTGTAATAAGTTACCGTAATATTTTAAAAATAAGTATGTCATAAGCTACATGGTTTATTTTCGCTTCAGAATATAGAATTAAATTATCGATACAATTTTGACGTTGCATTGAAAGTTTTAGGCAATGTGAGCTGATCTTTTCATGTTTCATTATTTCTAAGGCATGGAATCGTAAGATAAATGCTATCACTATATCAATCGGTATGCCCAAATCAGGATAAAGGTAGCAAGTCATTTTAAGCACATTGCAAATTATAAATTATACATGACACATACCTCAAATGTGACTGATTAATTCCATTACCTATTCATGCAGTTTCCGGCACCGAATAAATGGAACGGTTTCTTCCCCTTAATAATTCCGGCATGATACTATCAATAGTTTTTTCTTTTGATTTACTCCGCGGAGCTCCGATAGCTTCAGCAAAATACGATCTTTGCCATTTCCTCAGACTCCCAAGAGTTGGTCTTGCTTTCGTCGACCGGGAAGTGATGGGCGGAGTTAGAATTCAGAAGTAACGGATGGCATTAGAATTCAAATGGACCTGCTCAGAATTCTTCCCTGCCTCTTCGGTATCAATAAGTGTAACGACAGGAGCCCCGTTGCATACGCGAAACTGCAGTCTGCGAAGCTTTGCTCATTTCTAAGCTCTAGAAACTAAGGATGAAATACAAGCGAGCTGTCAGCGGTCTCTCTTGCTTAACACGTTGCCTGCGATTGCCTAGCTGGTGCAAATCTTTACTTTGTACACACAGTCACTAGAAAGCCTTGAAAAAATTATAGAACCTAACCTGAGCGACCCACCGGCGGGTCGTATCGCACTCAACGTGTTAAGAAGATTGCACTGCCAGGTGGGTTAGCGGGTACCGGCTGCAAGCCTAGTACACTGTGGGGGCTACATATACTAGTTTTCGAAGCTCCAAACAAACACGACATAGAAGAAGAAGTGCATTGTGCTAGGTAGGTTGTGATGCTCAGTCTGCAGAGTCTGGGAGAGTGAGCTTAGTTGAATTTTATGTACAGTCTGCAGGACTTAGTACTGCGCTAAACAGGTAATAATGATCAGTTTGCAGGGTCTAGTAGTGCGCTAAAACGGTGATGATGATCAGTCTGCAGGGTCTGGTAGTGTGCTAAACAGGTGATGATGATCAGTCTGCAGGGTCTGGTAGTGTGCTAAACAGGTGATGATGATCAGTCTGCAGGGTCTGGTAGTGTGCTAAACAGGTGATGATGATCAGTCTGCAGGGTCTGGTAGTGTGCTATGGAGGTTATGACGCACAGCCTGCAGTGTATGGTAGTTTATGACGCACAGTCTGCAGTGTATGGTGGTTTATGACGCATAGTCTGCAGTGTATGGTGGTTTATGACGCACAGTCTGCAGTGTATGGTGGTTTATGACGTACAGTCTGCAGTGTATGGAGGTTATGATGCACAGTCTGCAGTGTATGGTGGTTTATGACGCATAGTCTGCAGTGTATGGTGGTTTATGACGCACAGTCTGCGGTGTCTGGTAACGTGTCAGAATTAAAGATTACTACTGAGATAAAAATTGAAGGCTAGAGCTTTATATTCCTCTGGAATATCTCGCTCATCAATAACTTTTGTATTCAATATGAACGGAATTTGAAATATGAAAAATACATTATCTTTTTTCAGATGACAAACGCAAAATTGCGTTAAGCAATCTTTTACCACAGTCAAGTAAAGCATCGAAAACAGTAACACGTGTAATTTTTCAAATCATTTCATATTAATATACTCAATGGGGTTTCTTGTACAAGAGTATTTGAGGTCTGTTCTGATAGTTGATGAAGATTGCAACGAGGCATTGCATTGCTTCGCGTGTCGTGAGTCTCCATATTCTTCATTATCTCTCTGACATGGACGCTATCAATATTCAATGATTGAGATTTCATTTTTACTGAACAATTTTTTAGTTAATTGCCTTTTAGATTTCATTATTTATACATGAGATAGTTCCATATTACCTATGTTTGTGATGAATCCCCATAACTATTAGGTTGTTACAAAAATAATGGCCGCTCGAAGGTCTGGGGTATGAAAAGTAATTTTAACACAACTTTTTTAGTTTATTTTCGATGAACCTTGGCATGCATAACAATTAATGTGTGCTCATTAATATTTTGAAACCTCTTTTCAGACTGAACATAATTTTGAAGGATAGAATCCCTCCATAATGAACATGACAAAACATGACCTTCGCCTACTTATTTTGCACGAGTTCAAACTTAGGCACAACGCTTCGAAGCTTCTGCGAATATCAACCGAGCATGGGGAGGAGAGTCCACAAGGGATCGGACAGTACGAAGGTAGTTAAAGATGAAGAGGGTAGAGGACGTTTGGGTAGTCTCGAGAACGAGCAATTACATACGGTTATTGAGCAAAATCCACGTCAAAGTGTTAGAGAAATGTCTCAGACACTTGGTGTCAGCATTGCAACAGTCTCGTGCCATTTGAAGATTATTGGAAAGCTGAAAAGGCTCGATAAATGGGTTCCTCATGAGCTCAATGAGAATCAAAAGCTTAGGCGTTTTGAAGTGTGCTCGATGCTCTCTCTGCGCAACACCAACGATCCCTTTCTTGACCGAATTGTCACTTGTGACGAAAAGTGGGTCCTTTATGA
>VCRD01002265.1:38717-75344 GCA_006783055.1 Trinorchestia longiramus | reverse complement strand
TATGTGTGCACATGACTAAATTGACTTACGTGGTTAAGGTGTACGTGCATGACTGATGGATTTACTTTAGACGGCATGGGACTTCGGTATTGAACCAAGAATGGGCCAAACGGCTCGTTCCTATTGCCTTATTCTATTCTATTGTTCATTTACCAAGGATTAAATGCATGCTTCTGAAATCGGCCATTATTTTTGTAACAACTTAACAGTATCGTGCAGTGAATTAAAAAAAAATGATTACTCTTTCATTACTGATTCACCACTCGTAGGTATTCGGTAGCAGCACGCTTCAAGTGCGAAAAATGTGGTCGAAATTCATGTGCAGTATATGTCACACAAAACTAAAGGCAGAAAGTGCATGTTCAAACATATCCGTACTTTGTTATACTAGGTGTAAAGAAAGACAGTGGGAAAGCTACGAGCTGTTTTCTCGAAATGAAATTTCACATAAGTTTGGCTATCCTTTTCTGTACCTGAAACATACAGCGATAGACACACCATACTTTTAACCAACATATGTTAGTTGTTGTTAGTTTCTGTATAGTCTTACTAACTTTCTAACCAGTCTACTTGCTTACGGATACTCAAAGATAACACGTACTTCCCTTGCTCAGTACACAGTCGTAATTCAATGTAATCTCGACGCCGAGCTTTAGGGAGGAACTCGACAATCAAGCGACGCTGAGTCTCAGCTCGAGTTTAGTGATGAGCGACTGAATTATTGATTAAATGCGAGTGTCCAACAGATTCAATGATTATAAAATCAAAAGCGGCGGTAAAATCTATATCTTCTATTAATCCCAAAGCTCTCTCTTTGTGAGAACGAGCGAACGTCACCTGATGCAAGATTTAAATTTAAGTAATGTGAACATTTTGCAAGCCACGCATTTAAATGTAAGTAATGTGGACATGTTACAAGCGACTTTATAGTTCAAGCTCAAATAATATGTCTCTATGTTTGCAATCGTAATAACTGCCGGATTGCAGGAGCAATACATCATTTATAAACTTCTCATCCCATCCCACTGTATGATAATACACAATTTATTGCTTGCTTGGTTGCTTGGTCCGTCTCTCTTTCACGCTCTTAAGGATTTAGATAAGAGGAAATTCGGTAGGGTATACATGTATTGTAAGCATGGTATTGTGGATACCAAAGGCACATCCTTCATTTTGGAAACTTTTTCGCAAAGCCCACGTCCACTGGCAAATCAAACGAAAAATTCTGTAAAAACACATGAATTTTTTCACGTGTGGGTCTACTAGTCTGAGTAGCTATGCAAGTCAGAATGTGCATTGAAATGAATTAAAGGTTTTGCTTCATCGCTCATGATTCCGAGGCAACCAGTACTGATTGAACCACTTATGTATTATTTATAATCAATTCTGTTTATGTTAATTTTGCTAAAATTTCCTCCAAAATATGATCAATTGATGAATAGTACAAATTACAAAAAATAAAAATCTTCTTCACTTCAGTAATCTACGAAAGTTGCACACTCTCTACTTCCATTTGTTTAGTCGAGTGAAACTTAAGTCTCTTTTAATAACAGTTGTTGCTATATGTTGTTTTCAGTAGGATGATCTTTGAAACTTGGCCTCAGCTAAAATTACTGAAGACATGGTTTCTTCAGCATCACTAGCGAGAACATTCCGAACCATATTGTCAGTACTTTGTCTTCAGCGAACGCTGAGTCCTACATAAAGGGCAAAAATTAATTATCCGTGCTGACATGAACATAAAACACTCGCTACTTCTAATTAGGGGCCTATCTATGTATTTCGGATCCTATCTTGTTAGGGTTCTGTCTAGTAAGACGGCTATCTAATCTGTACCTATATTATAAAATTAAAAATAAAATAATTATAAAATTATAAGAACTAGTTTGAAAAGCTAGGGCCCATCTAGTCTGCACCTATATAGTTTTGCCTATATGAGCTACATAGTTTGATAAAAGTTGCGGGACCTATCAGTAATGTAGCAAAGTAAATCTCGAAAATGTCTGTTAAGAATGTTTACAAGATTTTCGGAGGTATTACACCTCATTTTAGTTCACAAATGACATCAATATTAATAAATGTATCCACAACTCTTGAAATTTACAAATTTTCATTGTAAATGTTTAGGGGGTATTCAATATTTATGAAATAATGTATTGCGTGACTAAGCTACACATTTACGAGAAAGAGAAGCAAGTAATCACATTGGAAGCGGGTTTTTCGTTTCAAATCTGGAGCTATCCAACTTGAAGACAGTATATCACTATTATTATCTAGTCATTAAAGCGTACCGTATTATGTTACAGATGACCTAGAAAAGGATAGAGTTAACTTCAAGTCCACCTCTGTTCTCCTGCGATAGAAACAGGTAAAAATATGAAATTCATTTTGAATTCAATATCTGAGCCACATCTTCACGTCATTCTGTTTAAAATTTCAAGACTTCAAAGAACGTTTGTCATCCGAAATCTCCGTGGAAACTTCCTTTTTAAAATAAGTCTGAGGCGTGGTGGTTTTCTAGCTACTAGTTATTTTTTGTGGTGTTGTGAAGAATAAACTGCCTTGCTGCAATATGTGCCTAGCATGCAAAGTAGGCCATGACGAACCTTTCCCTTGATAAGGGCTCCTAAACGAACTCGCCTGGACCGACAGAAAAAAATTTACGCACGGTTCAAAATAAGCTTTCCTGCACACTGTTCGACGTGAGGGTTCCATTGCCCGCGGGTAAAAACCAAAATTATGGAGGTTTTGCATGGACGAAGAGTCATGCAAACATCCGCTCAGAAAGAAGGCTATTAACTTTGTAAGATGACAAGCTGTCCGAGCGACAAGGCCTCAGGATAGAAGATTTTTTTAAATTCTGTGTTCGTGGTAGCGAACGTCGTTGCGAGAGATCGAGCTTCACTGGTAGAGAAAGGAATTCAAGTGTCGTATGAGCGGTAAAGTCTCGACACAGGCGCTAAATGTGCATTTTTTATTACAACGTTGAGAAGATGAAGTCAAAACTGAATTATATCGAAAAGAAAGTTTAGCTAAAAATTTCTTAAAATCATAAACACTATTTTTCAAGTGTATGGGTATATACATATATTTGTACTGAGGCTGCAGTGCTTGTAGCTACTAATTTTTTAGCTTGGGTTCAAGCAGTTAATATGCTTGACATTTTCAAGAGAGTGTAGCCACCGAAGTGCTACAAAATTTACAAGTAAATGGTTTGCACAACCCACAAATAGAGATCAACCCCAGTCTCTGAACGGTTTTCAACTTACAGTATTTATGTCATCTACTGCACCCTTTGAAAAAGTTGTTTCCTCTTAACTCGGTTCTTCTTTAACCCGTTTTTAAATACACGCTTGTCGAATTGCGTAATATACACTTCCATTATAGTTACCAACGCCTAAACTTTCGTGTTAAGTAAAATGTACAAATTTGCAAATGCATATTTTACAATTTTATTTTTGAGCTTAACGCTCGATAAATTTTGTATCAAATACAAATAATTCTCTCACGAAGTTTAAAACTGAAAAGAGATATCGGAGTATTGGCCAGACTCGCTTCACTTGCTTTTAGATTGAGCTTCTAACACTGGGTCGTCGAAATAACAATGTATGAAAACGCTCGAACACA
This sequence comes from Trinorchestia longiramus, assembly GCA_006783055.1. NCBI lineage: Eukaryota > Metazoa > Arthropoda > Malacostraca > Amphipoda > Talitridae > Trinorchestia > Trinorchestia longiramus. The sequence continues at coordinate 71,717 of VCRD01002265.1, read as the reverse complement.
ACAGCATTTTGCCTCAAGTGGAAGCGGATATTTCTAACACTTGACAGCCTTTGTTTCAAGTAAGGAACATCTGCACTCTAAAAGCACGAATTTAAAATACAAGAAATCTCTGAACAAATAAAATTGTTAGTCTTTCCAGTTTAATTTTATATTTTAACGTGCGGTCGTGTGAAGCAGAGGAACTCAAATGGAATCGTACTACACCTCAAAAGCAATTAACGGAGTTTTAAGAACTTTCAAAAACTCTAGTCACTCGCCACTAAACTAAATAGATTATGAGCATGCAACTTTATGTTGCTCTTATGCTCCTGAATTTCGTATCAATAGTTCAATACAATTTAAAAATCGTTCAGTAACGAACAATTTCCCGGATAACTTTAACTGTAAATTCCATAGATTTCACTTCGCCAGCCATTTTACGGACAAGAATTAGCTTTAAAAATTCCATTAGTTAGCACCGAATTCCGTTGCTGTATTTGATTGAAAAGTGTCCTTAGGAACGTTTGCCCTTTCCACGAGTATTTTATGCACCGCCTTTCAAAGAAACATGCGCCGACTGCTAGTCAATACCGTGCCCGTGCTGTGTGAGACTGAACATTTTTTCTATTCACAGGATACAACGAATCTTTGAACAAGTTCAGAATGTTATTGAAAATAATTGGTTATTACATAAACTTTGATAGGTTTTCAACAAAACTCCCCAGTGTTAGCTACCGTTACATATTCTAGGGGTGTTTTTCTGCACAACCATTGTCTTTAAACATGATATGTCTTCTATGATGAGATCCCTACAGTCCGTATCCTCGGCGCTTGACTTAGAAACTTAAAAATATTAGGTTACGGTTGTATTAGGTTGTTACAAAAATAATGGCTGATTTCAGAAGCCTTCCAGACCTTCGAGCGACCATTATTTTTGTAACAATCTAATACAACTGTTCACCTTCCAAAGTACAAAATGTTGCGCAAAATTTAGTCAAAATTAAAAATCAAAAGGTGAGTACCCGAAAGTCTTTTACGTTTCATATGGACCATGTGATAACAACAAACATTTCTTTCTATTTTTATTTCTATCAAGGGCTAGAATTTTTAAAAATATTCAACATTTGAACCGTATCGTGCACCCTAGATGGTACACTACAACCTGAATTTGCATAACGGCCAAACTCAGAGATGCGGTCAATGAGTTAAGAATTTAAATTCGTAGATAGCGTCAAAAAGTTTCGAGACTTATCCTGTCGAGAGTCATGCGTATCCAACTAGAATATTATGCTTCCATCACGCGAGAAAATTAACTTGAGTATGTACGTAAAATGAGCTTAATCCGTTCTCAATGTTACTGTAAATTACAAATTCTGGGATATAAGTCTGAAAATTAGTGGAAGAAAATTCACTACTGTTTAAACGAGTAACTACTAATGAACTATACTAAATATGATGTTTTGAATGGCATTTGCTCCTGAATACGGGTTGTTTGTCACTAACGGGAGACGGAACAAAACATTAACGGGAGACAAAGAACTAGCCGTATCATCGTCTCTAAAGAAACCGTTCCAGTAGTGCTAAGATTCATTCACAAAGCCTCCAGCCGATTAATTTCTTCATCTTACCAGAGCTTGGAAGCGATCTATGAGTAGGTCCTAGTCTTACAGCCTGCGAAGATCTCAAGCATGACCTGACCATCTCGAGATTGATCGCAGTTGTCATCTATGGATGTTGAAGCTGAAGGGTGACCGCATTCAGAGGAAAAGGTCTCGAATGGCAAACGGGCTTAAGGGTGTTTTTGTCTTTGATTTTAAAAGAGCGTCTTGACAGGAAGGAGAGAAAAATGGAATTACTAAGAGGATCTTAGTTGCAACACTCCAAATTAAATCAAATGGGTATTTCAAATTTCATCTCAAGAGTTTTGTATGACCCCTGGAACTTATTGGCACCATGCATATGGATTTCCGTTGCGATTAGTGCAAAAGTTTCAAATGAAATGATCATTCTTATGCTCAATACCAAAATTTAATTTAAGAATTACGTACTACAACTACTACATATATACTGACTTGGATTTCGTTAGGCAATATGCAGAATTACACAGGCTGTAAACTCATCAGCTCTTAGAATTATACCTTTCGTACTATTGCTATCTAGCACTATGAATATGGATGAGAACAGACCAACCATGAATTCAATTAATAATTAATAAGCATAAACTACGGGCGAAACCTCGAAGCAGGAACATGACTAGTTAGTGGGAGAAAATTGTGCACTGAAACTTGAAATAATGATATCAACTTTCCATCTCGAGTTAGCGTACGAATTTTACTTCACTTTTCATGGTTAAATTGTCTTACCGTCCTATGTATAAACACGATCACTTTAAATCAATGTTGCAGTGTGGCGGCATTTTTGCCAGACATTTCAACTTAATTTGTTCATGAATGAAGACTGGAATCCTAGTTATTTATATTGCTCCTTAATATAAAGATCTTCATTCAACATATTGTACATTGATCGACTTTGACTTTGCTTGTACATTTAATATACTTTGGGTTACAGGGAAACCTTCCTTAATGTCGTGCGTCCGCACATCGATCTAAACATTGTAATTTCTACACCCTATGCTTATATGACCTGTTGCTATCATTTTATTCAAATCATGTTTAGTTTGGATCACGCATTCAAGTTTCATTTCTTCTTATTTATCTCTTTCTGCCACTTCTATCTTCACCCATAATATTCGTTGCGCGAAACATAAATGGTGGACTCTCGACCATTGCAATTCAGTTAAGAGAAGTTCTGCATATTTGTGATTCACTTAATGGTGTGAAGCTTGTTGTATTTATATTATTTCTGCCTTGACGTCACATCTCATGATACAAATATTTTTTGTTGGTCCGTCCTCGTCACCATTAACATGATCAAACATTACCAGTATTCCCGGCCTGCACATGTAAGCGAGCTGCAGCCAACACGCAACACACACACACACAAGGCATCACTTATAAACACAGCATGTGTTCTGTATAGACGAAGGTCAGCTCTACAGAGTTGGCTGCTTAAAGCAGATAGGCCCGCATGCCGCGGCCCAAAAGTTCAGTCCCGCCGCGTGAGAGAGCGCTCGAGTTGATCCATCGTCTCTACTTTCATCAGGTCTTCTTAGCTGGTCGAATTAAAAGAGATGAGCGAGTGTCGCTTAACCCCTCACACGAGAGATGGTTGAGTTCTCCTAAACTTTGTGTAATTAGTTTCATGAGAAAGCGACAGGTACGATGGGGATTTATTATCTCGTAAAGTATGGTGTCACGAGCGCCAAGTTGCCTTACACTTTCTCTTGTGTGAAGCATTGCTTCAGAACACAGCTATAACTCGCGGATCTGTTGGTTAATTGAATCTTTCCGGGTGTACAAAGCACGAATCTCACTCAAGTGTACACAGCACGAATCTCATTCATGTGTACAGAACTCGAATCTCATCTGGAACACGTGGATTTGCATCCGTGTGTACTGTGCACAAAACACGTCTATGTGGACAATACACAAATCTGATCCGGGTGTACGGAGCACAAATCTCGTTTGAATGAACAGAACACGAATAGGCCTTCTGTGTGTACATAACACGAATCTGTCATCCAAGTGTTACAGTAATAAGCAGAGGAATAGGTAGGTCTTTCCTAGTCAGGAGGCTGGATGGTAGGTGATAAACCTCAACAATTTGACACAAATCAAGTGTGAGTCAAGTTACTATAGTTCTATTCAGGCTCGGTGTGACTAGTGGGCAGTCATATTTTTTTGCTGATAGTCGTACTGTCCTAACATTGTTTGCTGCTCACTGTCCATGAAACGAAATAAGCGAACGTTCTGATTCAATTAATAACAAGTGTATAAAACAGAAAAGAAGTGACCACAATCATAGGGAATTATGAATTAATTTTTTAACAAAATAATCCGAGAAGTGGCTTCTGAATGTATGAAAATTAGAACATTAAATATTCAATATTTGTACAAGACAAGTTACCCAGCACACTTGAAAACGGAACAAGTTAGGAACGTTGTATCTGCTTGTGCAATACGTACATTCGACCGTACTGTGTAACAAAAAAAAAATTCGTTCACAATTGAACGAATATTTTATGCCATGTAGTTCCAAATGCATCCCTTGGACTGCGTTGTTAATAACAGTTGCGATCGAGTGTTAGGCGATGATTCAATTTGCGCTCTCTGATCGATTTCATTGAAAAGCTCGTTCAATCTTTTATCCCTGTATGAAGCTTTAATTATATTACTCTATTGTAGAGCGTCATGCAAAGAGCGAACGCGATGTTATTGGAAACTCTATCATGCATAGTTGCTATGTTGTCTTGCTATACGACCACTTTTACCATTTTAATTACGGTTCATCTATGCAGCCAAACATTTTACGAGAATGTGTAACGTTTGAAAATCAGAAACCACGTGCCGAAACTTTCGACTCTTTTGCCATAGAGGTTTAAGCTACTTTTATTGGTGTAACTGCAATAATTACAGGTAAATGAATTAAATTTACTTCACATATGTGAAGCAATGAGGGTTAGATATTGATGAAAAAATAATTTTTTAGCTGTCTGGGCTGATCATTTACTCCAACCCACATAAATTATGCCTATATTTCTGCCTAAATCAATGAAAGTGTGACTCGGCAATGTTTGCAGGATCGCTTCATGCAATAAGCTTGGGAGTGTTGCAAGCTGTGCTATCATCTGTAGGCAAGTGAATCAGGTTTAGTATTTGTAATGTGTCTAGTTGTAATCATCGTTTTCAAACATGGCAAGAAAATATCACCAAGTACATAGTCCTTATTGCTCTATAAGACGGGAAGTTTACCGTCTCACTCCTCCATTTGTGAATGACAAATTCTGCTCTCATGCCTATTGACTTTCTTTAGGTTTTTTACTACTTACTTCTCATTCTCAAAATTGATATCATTATAAAATATTTGAAACCCCTGCTCTTATTTTACGATATTAATAATTACGTTTCTTCATGTATGTCTTCCAAAGTATATATCATTTTTGGTAGGAGTTAAATTTGTTTCAAATTTAATCGATTTGGATTCACATTAAAATGTCCATGCTAAACTCCCAGACATAAAATTGTACAAACAACCAATGATGTTAAGTTCTCAGAACACTTTATTGCCACTGTCACCACCTTATTGCGACTATTACCACTTTATTGCCACTGTTGCCACTCCATTGTCACTGTGGCCACTTTATTGTCACTGTTGCCACTCTATTGCCACTGATGCCACTCTATTATCACTGTGGTCACATTATGCCCACTGTTGCCACTTTATTGTCACAGTGGTCCCTTTATTGTCACTGTTGTCCCTTTATTGTCACTGTGGCCACTTTATTGCCACTGTTGGAATCTCGGAAAAATCTGTGTCGTTAAATCAAACCCTTGCATTGAAAAGACTTATTTTTTGGCTATAACGTCGGAGTGGGGCATATCGATCACAATCGAAGACATCATTAAACAATTTTATTCAGCTACGATCTGATGAGTACTACATTCTTCAGCACTCATCAAAAAAGTTGGGCATCAAAAAAGTTCGATGGACCAATTCTGTAACTCCGCACTATAATTTGAGATTTAATTTTTAGAGCGGCAGTTCAGATTATACATGAACTTCGGTATGAATTCACTTTAGTGGTAGGTTTCACCGCCTCCTTTTCTTGAATTTCACTACAAAATCTCTTTTAATAGCACAGTGCACAGCCAAAAATACATGTGTTCCTCGCTCCGACACTATTAGGTAGAAGTTAATTTCGATTCGGCTGAGTTCATCTGAGGTTGAGGAGAAGTTCTGTCCATCTTCAGGCAAGTCTCGGAAGAAGTTGTGTCCCGGCAGAGGATTTCAAATCAGCTCAATAATACAAGACTCACAAACCACACGATTTCCGTACGCTTGTCAAACTTGGGAACAAGGATAGTGCTACAAAACCTAAAACATAAAATTCTTTGAGCCAAGTTAACACTTCAACTACAGACGCTTGCCCCTTCAGAAGTTCTGTGTAGTATCTACCTGCAGGTTCCGTAAAATACAGTTGAAATTTATTATTTTGGAAGTATTGTTAGATGAAGCAGCTAGTTGCTTTATTTTTTTGACAAAAGGAGGCATTTTCTTTAGTAGTACGAGTGCTGAGACAACACAGGAGTTAAGCAGCTGAAATAAGTACAATTATGTTGCGAAGTACGAAACAGTGAAATTGTAATTACTAAAAATTCCAAGTATCATAAATTCGAGGAGGTTACAATGTATAGCAAGAATAACCACTTTTACCTTGTTACCTTTTTTGTGTCACGGAATGTAATGGCTCTGGCTCTCACGAAAAAAGCCTTGATTTGATCAATTAAACTGAAGCTAAAAGAAACAAAATTTTAAGAAATGCTTTCAGGGAAAACATTTCAGGCACGTTCGGTAAGAGCCCCGCCAAAAACTCAGTCCAAATTCTGGGTGCATTGTTGGCTTGGTCAGCTAATTGTCATACAGTCCCTGTTTCCTTTTCACTGTTTTACGAGAACAATAATGACCCAAAGCCGGGCACTATGGGCGGTAGCTCCTGCTGCAGCCCTGGCAGCAACGGAGATTATTTTCGTGAAAATGTTTGGGGGAGAAAGGAAAGCTTTAGAGGAGCTTACAGCTTTCTGGCTCGCGCGGGAATAGCAGCCTATCTCTGCTGGACTTACCGTTCCCTGTCTTTCTCGTTGTTGTTGAGGGACTTTGTGTTGGTGAAGAAAGAGGATAACACATTTGTGAATGTGTTTCGAAATTATTTTGTTCCCGCGTACACAGGTAAGCCAAAATACACCTCCAATAACAGAGTTCTTTTTCTTGGAAGACAGCAAGTAAAAGTTCTGAGTAACAGAGCTCATCGAATTTTAACTTTCCAGAACAGAGAAAGTAATTTTCTTGAACTGAGAAAATAATTTTTTTCTTTTTATTTATAAATATAACACTGACACTGAATAATAACAAATATAAAATACATCGTATTTTCAAATCGAATTTTCAAACGAACCTGAATGTTCACATATATACGTACATGGACAAATATACATCAATTATGCAGGGTAGCAAGGGCATGCAGGACAGAGCGCTTTGGGAGCTAACATACACGGATCAACTTGTGAGGCGCAAACTTGCTTGTCTTCGTCCAGTGAAGCGAACGATTTCGTCTCGCTCGAGCAGCCTCGTCATTAGCAGCAAATCTGGACAAAGACGAGGCCTGGGCAGCTCGTTACTGAGAGACTATCGTCATTTGTTACCCGTGCTGATCCAGATGAATTGTGGCCAAGAAGGATGGCTCTTCCGTTGTTGCTTCAGCATTGGCCAGACTTGGTGGACTATCTCAGACGAAAGAATGTTCTGGAACTTATTTTGTACATGTATCGACGAGGCACGTATAGATTCACGTATGGGTTGAGTAGGAAAGGATGTTTATTAACAGGCCAGTAGTGATTGGGTCTTATAAACGATAATGATGATGAACTTTTTAAAAATTGCAGTAGTCAGAAAAGATATGAATTTTTTAAATTATTTGCCGTTTCATTACAATTTATCGATTTGGACATTTTCATAATTGGATTTTGACGAGGCGTAACGTGCAAGGCGGCTGAAAGACTGTTAATTAACTTTATATTTATTCAATCATGTCATTGAATCATAACGACATGGTCATAGGTAGACTACAGTTTAGCGTGATGAAGTTTTACCCGCATGTTGAGATGCCCATTTAAAATAGATTTTAATGTTAAGGCTTCACAGTTGCTGAAGAAAAATAACATCTCTGGTTTTTTAGGATGAGAACAGGTAAATTGAATATTTGTAAATTAAAATTACGTAAAGGATATCCCGTTTTTAAATTGCAATAAGAACTACCGTATTTGACAGCATGTCAGATACGACCACGAAGGCGGCTTATAAGACGAAGTACTGAGCGTAATTAAGCTGGGTTAGTGAGCGTCAGAGAGAAGATTAGCCTTGGCCTACCGGAGGTCTCAAAGTTCATCTATGATGATAAGACGCAGGGCAATTTTTTGAGCCAAAATTTTGGAAAAAAGTGCGTCTTATATGCCGGCAAAAACGGTAATTATAGAAATCTACAATTTCACGGTATTTTGTGCATTTTGGACTTTCACAACTTTTTCGAAAAGCACTTCTCTGAGAAATATTCAGCGTACTTAGACGAAGTGAGACATTCATCATCAAATCCTTACCGGAAAAATTTCATTTGCCGTGGGTATATAATATGAAATTTATAAAATACACGAGACATAGAAGTTTTTTCGTAATACGCGTTCTGTTAAAGGATACAACTTAGCTATGACACTAAAATACTCCGTCTGGTAAAAGAAGAGAATTTTTGATATACATATATTTTGAGTCAAATCACGTCAGTAAAAGTCATAAATTTTGGTTCGCAAACGTGCCCTAATATAACGGCGGACTGCACACATTTCTAACTTTGCTCTGCCCCATTCCAATATTTTTCGCTGCAGCCTTCCATTTCAGTTCAGTTTCTGGTGCTTTTCAGCGCAGCAATTAGAGGAAATTCAAATAGGATTTTTTTGCCAGGGGAACGACGTGCTCCACGCAGACAGGAATCTAGCGTTAACTTGAAATTGAAGCTTCGAGAAGGTGATATTGTGTGGTTGCCGCAACTCTCAATAAAAATGACAGCGGGCCAATTGGAGAGGATGTATCTGTAATCGGAATTGCGAATATATTTTTAGTAAACATTCGTACATGCAGCTTGGTTGAGCAGCACTACGTCCATGAACAGCTCAGATAGCAGAAATAAATTAATTTTCTAGGCCACTGCAAATTGCACCTTGTTTATGTTAGCCATATATCAACAGCCATACTTAATATGGTGCGAGCAATGTAGTGCATTGGTAGACACAGATAGATGTATTTCTGTCATATTCTTTTGGGGCATTCGACGAATTAGAAGAGCATTTCGTGTTGAAAATTGTTTGATGTACAGTATATGATACGCAGTAATCTCAAAATTATTCTCAATGAATGAAAACTACATCAGAAATGGACAAAATAATTTATATTTTGAAAGAAATGTTGAAATTCCTCTGTAGTTTGTGAAAAATCACCACTCTCGGCAGTAGCCGTTTCCATTCGTGAAGGTTGTTACGTGTCTAACTGTAATTTCCAATTTACGGTCAATTATTCATCTGAGAACCAAGTGTTCTCACCCATCAGCTGCATGACGCGCTCTGACGTCTATTGCAGTACACCTGGAAGGCAAAGCCTTGAGTCGGCTTGCTTCAGTTGCCTTTCATAGCAAAATAATAAATTCAGAAAACTTTTAGAATAGTCCTTCATTAGTTTGCTCTGACAGAGGTTCTTACCTTCACTAATTAGATGCCCGTGTAGTCAAAGCCTTTTCATCAAAAATGTTTTAGAAGTAAATAGTGGCTTGGAAGAACGTTGAAGAAAAACAGGTACTGAATGTGATCCTTCCGAGGGAAGATCAAAAGCCTGGATCAGCTTACTAGCACGGTCAGTAATGAATGTTGAATGTTTTTTTATTTTTTGCCTCGAGAACGTGATGTTTTGTGTCGTTCGAGTCGCTGCAAAAGATTGTACAAGACTTGATTTCATGCGTTACACAAGAAAGCGGACTCTACATCTGGATCATAACATGTTTATTTCGCTGCCAAGCAATAACAACCTATATAAGTCGAAGAAAAATGCCCAATCATTTCTATTTGAACTCTACGGACGCCTATTATGTTTCAAGTACATTTATTCTTTGGATGTTTTTGGGCTCCAAAGTACGAGTATAAATAAATCTGCAGGATATTCTCGTTCGATCGTTATGGTGCAGCCTTGTGCGCCAGCCACGCGAGAAATGTTAAGAACAACACTATTTCTGTGACCAAACATCTACTGCAGCACATCTCCCATCGGTCTATTTTATTTACATTATTTCAGTTTACATGGGCTGTAACAGTTGCAAGACTTGAGGTTTTAAGAGAAACCTTGACACTCCTACGTGATTGGCAGTAGAACGCCGCCCCTGTAGGAATGACGTGTTTCCTGTGCCTTTGTTTGGGGACTAGGAGGCCATATAACGTCTGAGTGGCTCTTCAAACTTGACTTAAGGTCCTGGAGTATCAGTTCTGAGAGGCCATCTCCTGCTACGCCGCGAGTCTTGCATTTTCTATCATAGAGGAAACTTAAGTGAAAAATGTAGTAGTAGTCGACTGTGCAGCGGGCTCAGACGATGTTACTGAAATTAAAGAAAATTTTATTTGTACTCCGAGAAATTACGGCTTGAGAGCCTATTTATTTATCTATTTATTCATTCATGTATATATTTATTTATCTACTTAATTGATTTACAGCAATAATTTTTCTCTAACATTCCTTTTCTGTATAATAAACTTTGTATGAAAGATACCTCAGGAATCAATATCCGAGAATTTTGTAGATTCTACTGAAGAGATATTTTATGATCTCTCACTTATAATGAGTGAGAATTGAATACGAATTAAAGCTTCATAGTACGTATAATGTTAGGTGAGATGTGTTGAACAACGAAGCGTAATATGAAGCTAACCTTTTCAAAGATCATTTAGTAGTAGACCATAATTTCTCGAGGGTTTTATGCAACGTTATCGAGCTACTCATGTTGTCCAACTAGAAACTGTTGAAAACTGAAAACTGTTGTCCGTTAATACATAGGGAATCTCGCTAAATGTGACCTACATCAACACCAAGTGATCGTAAACGTCGGGACTGATGTCGAATTATATAGATCAGAGTGTCCTCAGTTGCAGTCGTCTGAGGAACTTTTCCCATTTCTGCTAGTGAATTTCTTCGTAGCTTCTTCATTTTTAAGATATTTAAGAGACCAAATACTCTGTCTTCAGTTTTCTCCTCTACTAAGTGAATATTCGTTTCTGTTAAAACTTTGATCCCGTTCAGTATAATTTAAAAGTAGTTTTGACCATGCGATTTGGCTAACAGATAGGAGGCCAAAGTAGTTTTGTCAGCTCCTTCACCTTCGCTACCCAGGATACGCCAGAATGACGATGAAAGAGGAGTTGATAAGCCTGCTACAGCATCGACACATCATGCCAGTTTAAAATTAGCTAAGGATCTCTACAAGGCTTTTTAAGTCTGTGTACTCAAATGGAACGTTGGTATCAGTAACGTTTTTGAATCCAGTTTTCAATTGATTACAAATTTCTGGAGCAGATTTTGCAACAAAAGGTAGCATTTATACCACTGTCCGTACTATACAATGATGAGTCTGTTGAAGAAAAATGTATTCCTCAATAATTTATTAAATTTAGTAAAAACGCACCTGGGAGCCGTGACAACGCCAACTTAATGAGCTCGGAGCCCCTCACAAGCAGTTCGTTTTATCTCAGAGGGGACAGGCAGAATCTAATTACTCGTGATCAGTCAGTCGAACTCAGCGAGAATACAAGAATGTTTCTTATAAAGAACGTGCGGCAACACAACTTTCTCTTTTCAAAGCGCTTTGCTTTGAAAAAAGTAAGTTATGTTGCCGCACCGTGTACTTGCGTTTGTAAAATATTGCATAGATATTAATGCAAAGATAAATATTGCACACGTCCGATCCATGACAACTAGGAATAATGAAAAAATCTGCGAGATTCTTTCATCATACAGACCAGTGTGCAGACCAGAGATAATAACGTTGTCATTTATTTGGATTTAAAGTTATCAACACTAGAATTTGCGAGTCCTAGAATAATGCTTACGGAAGTTTTTAATCGACGTTTATTTACAAACGATGCAGAAAGTTGTTCATTAATTATAAAACATATGGAAATATTGAAATTTTGTATGGGTGTTGCGTTGAGATGCAACCGAGACACTTATTTGATGTAACATTTAGAAATATACATCAATTTAAATATAGCTTCCCCATCTTACTCAATTTGTGTTAGAAGCATATTTATTTATTTACTCTTTACTGTAAAAATCAACGAACCTATATATTAATACGCTTAAAACTAAGTTCGTGTGTAACGCTCCTCATTATTATGAAGGCGCCGTGACTGGCGGTATCGTGTCTACGAAGTACTATATATAAGGGGTCGTATTTGCCGTTGTGGCAGGAGATCAAGAGGAACAATAATTATTTCATTTTGTGGCGAGAGATCAAGAAGACTAATTAGTAACTAATTAGTAAACGAGATTGTGAAAAGTACCAATAAATATTATCATCCCATGATCTATTAAGCTACTTACACTGCGTTCGCCGTTCACAGTGGAGCGGAGGAGAGAATTGGCCAGAGAGAGACAAAGAAGATTTCAAGATAGACTAAGAACGGAAGAAAGGCAATCTATTCGAGATATGAACAGGAACTTTATGGTACGAAGAAGACAAAATATGAATGCTACGGATAGAGAGCATGAATTGGTGGAAGTTAGGAATAGAGCAGCTGAAAGAAGAGCTCGCATGACTCAAGAGGAAAGAGATGTTTACTTGAACGATTTAGGCAATCGTTACCAGGAAAAAAGAGCGAATATGAGCCAAGAAGAGATAAATGAGCATAATTCAAATATAAGAGCACGAAACCAAGAACGAAGGCAGAACACAATTCAAATAAATAAGGAAAAATTTAATATAGGTCTCATGAATGTTATATGTCGCTTCTGTTCTGCTTTTAGATTACAAGGAGAGCTACTAAATTGCTGTCACAATGGAAAAGTTCGCTTCCCTACTACTTCGAAGATTGTTGAAGTGTGATAATCATGAAGCAAGAAATTACCGAGACAACATTAGAAATTACAATGAAATCGTGTAATCTACACGGGTTTCTGCTCGTTATTATTATTTTGTTCTTCGTATTACAAAGTTTGTACATAAATCTGGAAGCTTTGTATAGAAAATTCACAATTTTCTGCCAGTATTGTACTCGTTGCTTTAATTTAAACAATTTTGCATGACCGGATGCGTAGTTTGTCAGCCCTTTGGAACAACGGAAAGCGGCTCAAATTTTTAAATCGCCGACGCGTACTGTTTTAATTAGTCTATTTTTGCGAGAAACAAACTGCTGGGAGTTTATTGTGCTGCCAGTCATCCCAAATACAGAGACGAAAACAGCATCGAGACAGCAATTGAGGGCAGGCAATTACGACGCCCAACAAGAACAAGCCTGAATGGATTGCTTAATTTCACTTTATTTATTCGTGAAAGCAGTGCTGGACACAATATGAGCTAAATTACGAAAACAGAGTTACTTTGGCTTCGGAAAATGATAAATGAAAAAGTTCTCGCACTGGATAGATCACCGACATGATCCTGCTGTAGAACTTCTCACACCAGCTGTACAGTACTTGTACGTCTTATCAGCTCAAGGCTACAATTGCCAGTACTTCGAGTATCTTGGCTACAAGCTTATTAAGAGGAATATTCGCGCCCGTGAAGATTACGTTTGATTTACTCAACTTAATTCCTTTCTTGAATGATTTCGAGGTTGTTCGGAGACTTTAAAAAAGTACCAAGTCTTATTTAATCATTAATTGATCTCAAAATACCCATTTTTTGCAATCTTTCTATAACCTGTCTATAGAGCACGTTTAATTTCCTCATTAATTCAAGCAGGTAAGCGTTAAAATAAAATTGTACTTAACAGTCTTCACAGTTTTCTCGCTCCTGATATGTTAATGACGAATTGCAATGCAAATGTTATGCTTAACGCTCGAACAGGTAAATCAACGTCTCTATCTGGTAGCTGCTATGTATATCTACTGAGTCAGCAAAATGTGAATTTTGACTGAACATTATCCATATATTTTCTTAAATGCAGGTTAGTTTACTTATACTTTTTCTTCTTTGATTATTTTGTTTAACCTAAATGCATGCTGTGGTGTATGCTAACCAACCGAACTTTTTAGGCATTTAGTGGAACATAATTCACTGAGACCTATCAATCGAGTTGCCACTCGCTCACATTGATTTGCCTGAAGTGTTCTATGCTTTAGCTACCTTCCATAACTGGATACGGGACTGATGGATCAGTCGTCTACATCAATCATGTTGCTCAGTCGGCCGGAACTGATGGCAGCTGCTGCAGTCAGTGACAGGTGCCAGCAGCTGCTGTACTCAGTGACAGGTGCCAGCAGCTGCTGTACTCAGTGACAGGTGCCAGCAGCTGCTGTACTCAGTGACAGGTGCCAGCAGCTGCTGCAGTCAGTGACAGGTGCTAGCAGCTGCTGCAGTCAGTGACAGGTGCCAGCAGCTGCTGCAGTCATTGCCAGGTGCCAGCAGCTGCTGCAGTCAGTGACAGGTGCCAGCAGCTGCTGCAGTCAGTGCCAGGTGCCAGCCGCTGCTGCAGTCAGTGACAGGTGCCAGCAGCTGCGGTAGTTAGTGACAGGTGCCAGCAGCTGCAACAGACTCCTGTCTCCCTATACAAAGATGCTGACAGAGGCTCATGTGGTTGAACACGACGCTTATCAAGACTCAAGCATCGTTCTGTATGAGTTCATAACACTGGATGTATCGTGAGTGCTTCTTGCAAGCAGTTCTAATTTCATGGTTTATTTGATGTTTCTTCATCCCACAACTTGCATGAACATACACATATCTTACTGCAATGTTTTTTCTGATACGCTATGCGTAAATACTGTGGAAAAATTTTAATTTCATACCACTATCTTAAATTCAGTTATTCTAAGTGAAGCAAATCATTACACTTACTTAAAATATGAAGAAGAGATACAAAATTTAGTAGAAGTTATTGGTATATTGTCCAACACAATCCTATTTCTTTTGGCTCAGTAATAGTTAATTGAAGGAGTTTATACTATATTCATTCTATATTATGAACTCAATGACGTTGTAAGGGCTCTTCAGATGTATCCTTACGCAAGAAATGCGTGCCAATATTCACAGAAATTCCTCAAATAATACGTAAGCATATCTTGTTATCGGAAGCGGAAGTTCCTAAGCAGATTTGTTCAGGGTAAAATAAGATCTCAGAGTAATAACAAATGCGTGTTAGGTTACTAATAATTTTTGAGTTTTATTCAAGTCATCAATGTAGGTCAGGCCTAGCAAAAGACGTAACAAATTTGAAGAACATTATTGAGAAAATGGTCATCAGAATAATCAAAGGCTTTGCTATCTTATTGCGGCATTTGAAGTGTTTTTCAATAATAATTATTGTTTAGTTCTTCTACATATATAAACAAGCAGGATTAAAGCAAAATAATGTAAGAAATTTTTGACGTAACTCATAACAACAATTGAAAAAAATCGAAAGTGTTTCCATAGACTCTGTTACATTTTTCGGACTTTTATTTCTGTTACACTTCTTGTTTGGATGCATAATGTTGGAGCAAAAGATTTTATTATTTTTTCTTCCTCGTCGAATTCTTTCCGCGGATTAGTTTGGGCATTCAAAGGCCATTATAAAACTTTATTGTGGCTGTAATTGCATTCTTGGTTAACTTGGAGCGTAAAGTGTGTGCTTGAAAAAATAATTAATTTCATAGAGCATAATAGAGCAGGAGTTCGAGACTAAATACGAGTTTTTTAATTGCAACTTCACTAACTTAAGAAAACACAATTCAAAGTGTTTTTCTCTCCCATAACTACGTAGTCACACGTTCTTTTTTTATCATTCTTTTGGATATTTTTTAAGAATAAACATACGCGTTTGTGTTTTTTACTAAACACTTTTGCAAAGTTTTCCGTAAAATGATTGCCACTCTGAAGAGCGAAGCACGGAACAATTCTACTACCTCGTTTTACTTCACCTGTGAGACTGAATTGTGTAAATCCTTATAATAAACTTCTATTTCAGTTGAAAAGCAACTTAAAGAATCGTATCTCGTGCACCACGTGTCACCAAGAGCTACCAAACTAAAAATATATAGATTTGTTTCAACGAAAATTAGACACTAGTTTTGGAAAGAGCGAATGCGCCGCCTTGTAAAAACAAAATTGCATCCATTTGTTTTACTGGTGTAATGCAGTTTTCAGTTCTTGGATTCAATTATACGAAAAACCCTTTTGAACTTTTCCATCAAAAAATGCACATCACTAAAACTAAAATAAAGATGAACGCGAGAGCACAATCATGTCCCCTGCATTAATGACCGCACATTGTAACCATAGCATTGAAGTAAATTTACCGTATGAATTGAAATTTATTTAACATCAATTCCCTCTCTGATTTAACGGAAGCTACCAGTGGAGAGTACGCATATTTTCATCGGACTAAAAGTGATAAGGCAGCCGTGTTTGTCTGCTTTAACACGTTAACTCCGATTGCCTGATGGGTGTAAAACTTCACTTTGTACGCATAGTCACTAGAAGGATCTGAAAAAATTACAGAACCTAACCTAAGTGGTACACATACCTACCACTTCGGAGTCAACGTGTTAAAATTCACGCAAGATTACTGTGAGAAAATGTTTAGCCGTTAAGGAAATCTACTTTTGGTTCAATCTAGTTTTCTGGTGTTGCAGGTGGCCCAAAGAAGTGCCTTGGAGCTACCTCTAATGGCGGGGAAGAGGCCAGAGCCCACCAGGGGGGTGGCCTGGTGCAAAACAATGCTTCTTACCTTCAACTGCCTCTTTCTGGTGAGTAATAATGGAAATAAAACCTAAATTTTGCTTACTTGGATGTGTTAGAAGGTACTGAAAGTATGTCATGTCTAGTCTTAATTCAGCTTACTTTGATGTGTTCCTGGGAAAAGGTTATGAAAGTGTATACTCTCTAAAATATACTCTCTTTAACGTGTTCGTGGTAAAAGGTGAAGGAACTGATGTCTAAATTGGGCTTACTTTCATGTGTTTCTAACACCTGGTAATGCAAGTCGTATCTGAATCTGGGTTATTTCAGTATATTTATCCTCCTCGTTTCAATTCCTAATACAGCTGGTAAGTGCAACACATTGCAATAAGACATTTTTACTCATTGTTCTAAGTGATACGACTTCCACACCATTGCTGGTCAATTGTTGAGATCCCACCAGTTTTCTGGGGCCGATATGAACTTTTCTTGTTATGAGGTTCAGCCATAGGCCAGGAACTGCGTCGGTGTTCACGTATGTACCGCACAAGCACCGGGTATTGGTAACGACCGGCTTCCAACAGCCTCTTCTTTGCGGGGGGTAACTGTAATGGAGGGAATGACCTGGCAGTGAAAGTCATAGTCACCTGCTCGTGCTGCTGAACGACGTGCCGCAAGCTTCCTGTTTGCAAACGAGCGGGTCAGCAATCATGTAATTACAGAACTTAATGGTTACTAATTATTGCTAGTTATTTACTTTGGAATATTTACTTATCCATAATATACTAACAGAAACTTTGGATGCTTCTGTTCTGCTTATGTGTGAAACGGCAATTATTTGGGAATCTAAATGTCAAAATTTGTATCAACCCGGCTACCCAATAAAAAATAAATAAATTTTAGGCCACTGAAATAAATATTAGTTATTCCTTTTAAGAGTACACGTTAGTGTAATTTTGTCAGGTTAATCATTTTAGACTGATGACTGTTTGTTCTCATGAAAAATGTCCTAATTAAAAATCCATTTCATCGTATCAGAGTGAGCTTGATAAAGGCAACACTGAATTTGTTGTCCCAAGTCAATAAAGTCACAATAATAAAATCAAGTACCGTACCATACCCAATCTTTCAATTCAGCAAACACTGAATTCGTTATTGAATAAATTGGCCTCTTTTTTCCCATCAATTTTTTAAAATAGAGTACGTACCTTACTTTACCGATACGTATTCTTACTTCCTACGTGAAACTAACAGGATGACATGAACTTCTTACTGTTACCCAGTCCCCTAATTGACTTCAGCCTCTAACGTATGAAGTCTCGTAGCACGTGACACTTTCTCTCCTTAGAATCAGCTCCACTAATTTGTTAAGGTATTGACTATATTTTTGAACTCGTAAGGCCCATTCGTTCCTGCTTCACGGGATGGCCATGGCGGTTGTTCACAAGTCTGTCACTGGCGGTATCCGTTTTCACGGCCGACTGGTCTCTGCCATTGTTGAAAGTATTTTCTCACTGAATTCTGGCGAGGAAGAACTGAAGAGTCCCGGACAGAGGACGAAATATTTTATCGGGCCCATGTTTCACGCTCGGACGAGCTTAGCTTCTAGACGAATGTTCGCACTTGTGGTGTTCCAACCGAGTGTGCTTCGGAGGATTTAGGGGTTGTTGCAGTGTCCTGCAGGCTAACTTTGAGGGTATTACGTTGTTCTGCAGGATAACTTTGAGGGTATTGCAGTGTCTTGTAGGATTACTTTGAGGGTATTGCAGTGTCCTGCAGGATAACTTTGAGGTTATTACAGTATCCAACAGGATAACTTTAGTGTCATCGCAGAGTTCTGTGTCATAACTTCGGGCTTAATCTGAAACGTCCTGCAGATTAATTGGGGATACCCTGCAGGAAAACATTCAAGATAGTGAAAACATCCTGATTAACCTAAGTAGTGACCCAGATACCGCTTAGTTCGTTGCGTAGTGTCTTGCAGAATGACTTTATAATTCCTAAGAACGGTCGTTCTTGGTGACAGCAGGAGGTTTTGCGCATACCCTTAGAGTTCTCAGCAGATTCTTGCATTGTCGTTCAGACCTACAGGATGATGTAGCTGGGGCTGACGGCCACACACTTCCGCAGGTCAGCTTCAACAAAAACCTGGTGAATCTTCCATAAAGAGTCAGGACTCATAATTAGTAGTAGGGAATAGTCCTGAATAATAATGACATAATTAGTGAAGAATATTACCTACACGCGAAATGGTTTCTTGTGGGTTTCCTTTTGTCTCAAGATGCGTAAAGAAAGGAAACAAAGAAAGAAAGAAAGAATGAAGGAAGGAAAGAAAGAAAGAAAGAAATTATTTTTTCAGGCTGTTACGTGGAGGTCGCGGTACAAATCTACGTTCCAATTATTTGGCTAGTGATTTAAAATTTTTAACCAACATTTTGTAACATTAAGATCTATGTACCCTTTGCCATGAACACAAATCCTAAAATTTTCAAGACTTTTTTCCTCTTTGTTTGAAACTCGACCTGTTATTATTTTCGCTGCCCTAATCCAGCCCAATTACTAAAAGAAATGTATTCTCATATTTCATTTGGTAAAATGTGATACTTAATGGTCATGTACTGATATAGTGCTCTGCCTTTGGTAAAATACTGAAATTTCTAATTGTTACTTATTCCTGTTATTCCTCATTGAAGCGTAGTGCTTACAAACTAAAGCATGACCTGGTAAGTGAAAACAAGTATAGATATTTAAAAAAATAGTAAGCATATTCTGTTGTCTGAAAAATTAAACAAACGATCGATCTACAACAAGCATACAGTCTTGGTGATGAGCTCTCCCTGCGTAGAACTTAGCAACCTGCATCTGTGGTGAGCCACAATCCAGCATTAAGTGTTTCTTTGGCGGCACTCGTATTTCTAGGAGACTATATCTCGTCAGAGGCAGTTGGTTTCCTCCTTCCTTACATTAACTGGAATTTAACCTGGTTTTGCATCAAACTTGAGTCGTGAAGCCCTCCGGATGCTCAATGTTACAGACTTCTTTTACTTCAGCTGTGGATCATCGAGAAAATATAAATCAGAGTGCACTTCTTCTTTTACGGAATAATCATCGAAAAATTACGTCATTGATAAGTTATTGCTGTTTGTACATGAAGACTGGAATACGAGAGAAATTTATTGGCGATAGAATTAACAAGATCTTTGTATATAGAATGAATTAGCAGTACACTAAAACATCAATATGATAACTGCCGTTCTACTTTCATGTAATACGAAATACTTTTCTCCACGTTTTGGGAACATCAGTTCCGCGTCTGTTGCTGCTCAACGAATGTTGCTCAGTTGAAATGAACACTTTGTTCTCTACAGCTACTCACGAACTGCACGTGAATGACCGATGCAATGCACTGTACGTAGCACGTGTAACAAAGCGTCTTCTTGTACCCCATTAAAAATGCTCTCAATGAAGATGTTCCATCGGCGCTCCTGCCAGCAGCGTCTGATTAAAGATGTTCTTTATTGGCCATAGAGCGACCGTAAAAACGGTGGGAAGATGCAATAGCTCCACTAGACATACACGTCGCACAGACCTGATGTTCGCCGTGAAGGCCATAGCAAGCTACTGATGAAGGTGCTATCTACTGCAGGTCACTGATAAAAACACTGTAGAGGGAAAAGCGAAATGAAAGCTCTCACCTGTGAGTGGAGACGCTAAATTATGGAGGTAGTAAACGCGTTCGTTAACGATTAGTTAGTAATTCTACTACTGTTTACAGCCATTTAGTGCTTTACTTGCTACAATTTCGCATCAAGCAACGCTTCCCCACATAAATTACTTTAGGATTTTACAGGAATTTTTATAAACTAAAGCGAGCCAATTGAAAAAACTAAAGAACATGGACAACAATGTCATTTCGTGATGTAAGTTTGCTGACATGAATATACCCTATATACACAGTGAGGCCACATGACTTCCTATTTTCGAAAGGAACTTCCTTTGAAAACAGTAAGCAATATTACCGCACCCTGTACAGTCAAGATTGTACTTCATGCAATATTATCGTTTGGATGGTGTATGAATTGAAAAATTCATAAGAATTGCATGGACTTTGAAGTACAGGCTTCTAAATTTGAATAAATTGCGTCGTACTGACTACCACCAACACCATACGTGGCAATTCAGCTTTTTTGCAATGATTCCAAAACTTGTTTTCTGAGCAATTTATAAGTTTGTGTAAAAGCTATCAACCATTAGCGAAAAGATAAACGTTGTTTCTAGAGTGAAGTATTATTTAGTTGACTCAGAAGTTCGGCAAGTTGTCATCTTCAACTTTTCCATGACTTTACGTGTAGGAAAAGCCTGAGGTTCGTCGGGAGCATTTCCCTCTGAACAGACGCATAAGATCATTTCTTAGTGTTAATATTATAATTAATACAATAATCAGCAGCCTTCTCGATGTAAATGGAAAATTTTAATATGCACAACGTATAACTTCTTAATAGTTCGATAATTTATTATACTTTCTATTCTTAGCCAACTTTTCACATTATATTGAAGACTTAGAGGTTGATTACCAATAAATTCCATTGGCTGTGGACCTCAATAAGAAGTCTCTCAGAATTCCTTAGTACTGGGTGAGGCAACATAATTTCCTTTTTTCAATTCGAAACGCATTTAAAAAAGGAAGTTATGTTGCTGAACCCTGTATAAAGTCAAAATCTACAGGTTTACAGAACTCAAATTATCCCCTTCCCAACAACTATTTTTTAGTGCTGAAAAAATACGTGTTTCTTAACTTTTAAAAGCCTGTAATCAACGCATTGTAAAAATATGCAGCAAATGTGGAACAGTTTTCCATTTTATTAATTGCCATTTATTCTGGTTAAATTTCTCTTTGATTCCCGTAACCTATTTACTTTGTACTGTGACACAATCTCAAAAGTTAGTCTTATCCCCTATAGTTGGATGTACGGTCCAGTACCGTAAAAATAGCCTGCGTTTCTGTAGCGAAAAAAAAATATATTGTAGAGCACTGTGTATTGGATGTGACAAATGCACTCGGGCTAATAAACACCGCATCTGACTCAAAGGAGGCATAATAGGACCCCATCAATTGGCCTTAGCCGGAGACTGTTATGTGGTTTTCCAGCTTTAATCCAAAAGAAAGAATGGATCCAACAAGAAAGATTCAACCAACACGAAATCGATTTTCAATTTTTTGTTTTTGTTGTCGTGGACAAACAAAACCCAGAACTTGATGGCACAGAAGCAGTGTCAACAAGAATGAAATTGTCGAGCAAATGGCATCGCCCGACAGACGGGCATCGCCAACAAATGGCCACAGTAACTGCGAACAACACAGGACCATCGTCCGTCATCAATAATACGAGGCCGGCCTCATGCCAAGACCGGCCACACGTTCCTCCACCGTCCTATCTGCTTCTGCTTACTACTTTGGAGGTGATTTACAAGCAGTTCGCGGCATCGTGGAGCATCCAGTATACATTTGGTGCGTCTTCAAACTTATTTTTCATTTATTTTCAAGTATACGGGTGTTATTTTTTCAATGAAAACGTACTTCATT
Source organism: Trinorchestia longiramus (assembly GCA_006783055.1). Classification (NCBI taxonomy): domain Eukaryota; kingdom Metazoa; phylum Arthropoda; class Malacostraca; order Amphipoda; family Talitridae; genus Trinorchestia; species Trinorchestia longiramus. The sequence goes on along the minus strand of VCRD01002265.1, from coordinate 49,578 downwards.
TCACGACTCGACCATAAAGTCAACGTTTCATTTTTCAGCCTTCATTGGGTTTTTAGGTGACTCTAGGTGCTCGTTTAAGCGCTCTAATTTATTACGTAATTTTCAATATGTACCTCCATCTAGCTGAGATATTCTCGCGGCCTAACGATATCACCTGTTTATTTTTAGCGTCACTTGAAGCGAAATTTATCGCTTTAAAATCGAGCTCTGCGTTCCATAACTCAGGATTACCTCGACCGTCGAGGCAGTGAGGGGCAGTGGGCTGCAACCTAAGCTGCATTGCTGGAGTTAAACTCAAGGTTTTCTGATGAGAGACTTGGTGTAAACGGGACTGCTGGTCCCTGAAGGTCTTCCCTTTCCTTTTAGATTAGCAGATATCTATTAGGAACTGTGCCTACGCGAGTGCTGCTATATCTAAGCTTCGATTAAGTAGGGAATTTTATCAGAACCCCTGCCAGGATTCTAAACAAATGGGTTTCTGCAGAGAATTGTCTTTCATCAACATTCAAAATGGCCTATTTCTATCCGTACGTTCATAAACTGGATTTTTGCAATTTTATGATTAAATTCGGAAAAAAATTGAGTTCACTATAAAATGCCAATTTTTTATAATTTTTACATATTCAATGGGGTAGTCGTAGAAATGACAAGGTTATGAGCGTTTACCACAACTGCTCTGAAGTACAAATCTCACCTTTTACCTCAGGTGTGTAAATTTTAAGTCAAGTGTTCGTTTTCGAATGAATGAATTACGCAGTTATGTTACTCAATAATTACTTAAGGTTAAATAATAACCAGAGATTAAAGTACATATAATAAAAGTAGCTAGGGGTCATTATCTGCCAAACTGACAGTGCCGATATAGTTCTGCTTATTAAGGAAGTGCTAAACATGACATAAATATTTTGAACTCTTCATGTCATCCGTAAATTCAAATATTTTTCAAATTCAACCAACTACATCGACGTTCGAGAGTCCAGTTCTCATTTGGTGTGCCGAAGTTCGATGCCAGCTGATAAAGATTAAAAAAACAGTGAAACTCTTTTTCACCTGTTTACCACCTCTACAATATTCACCAAGTAAAGGAATTTCTTTATTTTAGGTCAATAGCCTAACACTATGTAACGTATGTCTTTAAACGATGGCAATGGCAAATTTTCCTGTATTATTTCTATTCTCCTAAGTAACTAAAAATATTAAAGCGATCCATTTGGTTTGAGTCGAACTGCTTCGATATAGCAAATGAACTTTCAGAGAGAAACTTCATAGCAATATACTGAATTGAATCCTTATGATATATGAATGCGGACAATGAAATGCTAGCTATGCGAAACCTTTCATTCAGAGCGTTTTTACCTAGCTTCTCTACCGTTGTCAATCCGTGTTTTACTGTAACCGTATGTGCACGGGCGCAGCAGAGCTTCTTGAACCACCACTCGCCTTTAAAGCCACACGTGAGTCCTCTTCTCTGTAGTGTTACTCAAGTCAAAAAAAATGAGCTGACGAGCAGCAGAACTTCGTGGTTTGTGTTCTCCTGTCTCGACGATGTAGGGCGGCGACTTGTACCCGCGTTGAATTGAGGTTATAGTACAGCAGGTAAAACTTTCTTTGCACTTTCTTGCCATTTGTGATTCGTAGAATTAACAAATGTAGGCTTTTTGAGGGAAGAACATGTCTTGAAAGCTCATAAACCTGCCGGTAAAGTAGACTTTGTAAGTTCATTTAGCGAATGAATTCAAAGAATTGTTATAAAGAATATGTTGCTTTTTATGATGTTTTGTGGTTTTTAAGCTATGAAAATTTCTTTTACATCATGAAATATAATGCAAGATTAAACTGATACCAATAAATGATACTACAAAAAATGTTCAGTCCTTCTGAATTATCGAGAAACTTCAAATGAAGATATAACAACGTGATTTCCTTTTGCACGTGATTTTAAAACGTCAAGGAGGGATTTATTCGAGCCGATATATTTTCAGGACACTGAATCAATTTTCTCTGATTCTCACTCCTTCCCCAATATTACTGAATACGATTTAGCAAAGTGCTAAATTTCCCGTGTGAAGCAATCAAAGCATCTGAGAGAGTCCGCTAGAAGGGCTTCCTCTGAACTCGACCTTTTGAAGGGCAAATTAGAGCGGTAATCCGAAAAAATGGAAATCGAAGTATCGTCGCTACTGCCATTTGAACGAGGGAAGGAGGAAAAATTTATTCCCGATGAATAAATCTTTCAAAAAATTTCATCCGTTAACTGTAGTCTCGACGTTAAACTATGAACTTCATGAACGCGTATTGCAACCTTGTAGTTTAACCTTGTAAAGATCGTCAGATTTAAAATTTGAGTAAACGCACAACACAAGGCAAGTATATAAATATCGTTCAATTTTGAAATCACTAGGTAAATTTGTCTGTGAGGTAATATGAACAATAAACTTATTTTTGGAATTCATTGTAAAAACATGATGAGCTACCAGCTTACCTACGCAAAATACTTCTCTATCATTTCATTACATAAACTTTTGTGCTCTGGTCACACACAATCCCTGTGAATAAATTTGTATTCTAAACAAATCAAGGAGCTCACTTTTATAATTTTCAGGCGCTAAAAATAACCAGTTATAATCAACCGTTGCGCGTGTAATTTAGGGATTGATTTTAAAAGTGCAGTCTTTCTTTGAAAAATAATAAAGAAGTTAGCTTCGGTATCCCCCCAGCCTAGGCTGGAGTTTCGCTAGACAAAGGGACAGGTGGGCGAGCTGGGAGAGGACTGTTCCCAGATAACTTTAGTATCTTCATTATAAATAAAGAGGGCTGTTCTCAAAGGGTAGGGCTGTTCTCTGAACTTTATAGCAGAGGAAGACTTCGTCAGATTTTATGAAGGATGAAACTGTACCGCAGCCGTAACTTCGCTGTATATGACACCTCGAAATGCTGTGTGTTTTTTGTAGTCTGTGCAATGCTGTGCGGAGGTTTCACCTCCCGGTGCTGTACATGACGGTCTGGCTTATGGGCGCGTTCTTTGTGACCAAGAAAACTCGGAACTCGCGTATGAAGTACTAAATCGAGTTTTAAATAATGCCAATTCCGACACGCTGCGGTGCATTGGGAAGTAACCCGATTTCTAGCCTTTATATCATGGTTAAAAATACTTTTTTACTACTCGTTAGAATTTTCGAAAAAGATTCTCACATTTTTTTCAATTTTGTCAGATTGGGTCGTTTTTGTTTTTCAATAAATTACTCGCTATACATGTGTTCATTTTGCAATTTTAAATAGTTTTTAATACGCATGAAATGATCATTAATTTAGTACGCATTGTGAAAGATTATGATACTGAAAAAATTGTTGTAACTATTGTTAAACGTCATATAATTAAATAATAAGAATAAAGTACGTCGGGGAATTAAGACAAAATAATTTTTTCTGTAGAATTTAATTGAACGTTTTTTATGTATGTTGACCACGAGGAACAAAAACAGAGACTTGCAAAAACAACCTGTAAAGCGTTGAAGCACTTTTTTTATTAACACGTTGACTCTGAAGTGGTACGTATGTGGACCACTGAGGTTAGGTTCTGTAATTTTTTCAGATCCTTCTAGTGACTATGCGTACAAAGTGAAGTTTTACACCAATCAGGCAATCAGAGGCAACGTGTTAAGTTTTCTACTGAAACTGATAAACTTGCACTTAACTTGCACCTCTTCATTCTGTCAAACCTCCAAAGATAAGAAAAGAAAGCATTAAAGTTGAAATGCATTTACCGGAGGCTGAACAGTACGGACTAGAGCAAGCGAACAGCCTCTCAGATCGGAAGACTTGATATAACGTAGTCTTAAAAATAAGCGGAGATGGTTCCATTTCCTCCAAGAGATCCCTCGGGGCAGCTTTGCCCAAACTTGTGCCGTTTGTGAGAAAACTTTGGCATCTTAAATGCAAAGCTTGCGATAAACACAAACGCTTGATCAGTGAAACTTCCAACTAACCAAGGCTACCATGTGAACCGCACGCTGGCGACGAAGTGGTGTCATTACGACCTTCACAGGTGAATGAAAAATGTATGAAACGTTTAAACTCTAATTGTACCACGTGTATTACAACGAAGCATCTACTTGGTTTTGCAAATTGCAGGGATTTAACCTCAGTCAATGTGAATGCGAAAGAAAAGTTTACTCGGGTGCGACAATTAACTAAATCTTGTACCAAAGTATTGAAACTAATCTATGTATGTGCAAACGCTCAATACTTTGGTAAAGTGAATTCAAAATTATGAATAGGTCAAGTTCTTGCTATTTATAGAACTGGAATTGAATCATATTCATACTTGATTTGATTTTTTAGTCTATGCACAGGTGCTGTCTAACATAATCGCATTACGAGCTTTCTGAAATTCCCAGAGGCGTAACATCTGAGTGATCCTCATTAATTCCTAACATCTTGCTGCATTAAATTGTTGAATTGCAGTTCAATTTCTGATTTTCTCACTACGATTGTACGATAGAACGACACAGCGTACTGCATGCTGGTGTTCTATGTAGGTATAATACGTTAATTTCTCTCTTTCCTCTTTACTGAACCGCAAAACTTGTGCTGAGGTAGTGTGGCCACTAACTTTGCCAGTCTAATTTTCTTCTGTCGTTGATAATGTCAAGTCTTGGACTTCCCTTTAGGTTTCCGTGTCCTAGCATTCATATTTTTTCCGTCCTACTATTCCAATGTGCGTCTCTGTGTACATCTTTACCATTACTTCTCACTTACTGGCAGCATTTAGTATCGTATGGTCCACTTGGAGCTGGTCTTTGTACTCATTGCTAACAAGCAGGCTACTGAAATAGAACACAGGTGATGTTTATGTTCATAATGGGGAGCCCCTTACGCGTTATACAATGAACAACTACGGAGAGGGTCAAGCCCTCTATTGTCTATTAAGCTCTCTGAGAATATTTACATCATTTCCAAGATGAAGCTTCAATCCTTGGCTTTAGTAATCTCAGAACATGTCACATTTTTCTCAACTGAGCAGTCGATGTCAGCACGAGAACCTGCTAAATTACTGTCTTATTGTTCGAAATTCAGTCCAATATTTCTACAAGCTTCTTTGTCAGCTAAGTTGCTAGAGGCTCTTAGGCCTCTCTCCTTAACACGTTTGTTGCGATGCGACCCACCAGTGGGTCACTTAGGTTATTTTCTGTAATTTTTTCCGTCTTTTAGTGATTATGTGTACAAAGTAAAGATTTGCACCGGCTAGGCAATCGCAACAAACGTGTTAAACCTACCTTACACCTGACGATGTTTGTACGTGTAGTGCAAGATACAGCAGCATCTCGCACATTGATTTCTGTGAGCGTTATTCTTTTCCCCAGGGTCTCGCATTCAATCTAGAGTTTCAATAATACTGACCATTAAATTTTATCATCTCAGTCCATACTCGAAATTGAAACGTTGTACTGTACTTAATAGTCGATGACTAACGAGCTGTTGGAATTATTCGATTATTCTTTGTATGCATTCTGCATTCAAAGGTATTCTGGTAATGATTGATTTTCTATTACTTGATTGAAAGATTAAAGTATTTAATTTGATAGTCATTTTAAACGTTCATGGACGCAACTAGACTCTCACTCTCCACATGAGCAAGAATTTCAGTCTTAATATGTACCTAAGTCATGTAAGATTAGGCAAATGTGCAGGGGAAATCTGTAAAACCAGGCAAATTTACAGGTAAAATGTATGCGGCCAAGTGAATTTACAGACAAAATTTATACAACCAGGTAGATCTACAGGAAAAATCTAGACGACCAGGCAGATTCACAGGGGAAATCTACGTGACTAGGCCAATTTACAAGAGGAATCGATCCGACCTCGCAAACTTACAAAACGAATCTACGCCACCAGGCAAATCTCCTGCAGTCATTTTAAGTTTCGCTCCTGCGTAAAATCAGGACGCAGATGATCCTCACCAAACAAAACACGGCAGCGAAAAATCCCAGTTTTTCTCGCCCTGGGTCTGCCGATTTGCGGACCACTCAACTCGTCTCTCCCGCGGAAACTTGAGCAATTTTTGCAGTGCACTGGTCGCCCTTCGTGAAATGCAGGCACTCTGCATGCCAAGTTCTGGGTCCGACCTTGATTGTTTACGTAACATTCCTCTCATTCCGAGAGAATTTTGAGCTTCCAAGTTTAATTTATGACTAATATGAACTCGAGTTTCAATTTTGAAGCGAAAAAATAAAATGTGCAATATTACAAATGAAAAAAGTGAAATTTGACCATTCACTGTCTGTGAATAGCAAACGTAAGAGTGAGTAATAAAATAATCTGAAAGATGCTGAGGAAAAATAATGGTTCTAAGTCTGCCTTCACCGAAATATACTGTGACGTGATCAACAGGAAGAGAAGAGCGAGGATGCTTTCAGTGGTTTTAAATTTTTATCTGTAATACTGGAATTTAATAAAGAGTTATAGATATACGTACACAGGGTGCTCATTCAGTCTCCTTACAATTTGAAACTTTATTTAAAAGGTGATTGATGATATATCTTAATCAAATTTGTTTTATTATGCTCGAAGGTCATGTAAGATTTTAATTACATTTTGTTTGTATTTTCCAAACATACTGTTGATGAAAAAATAAGAACCACTGTTAAATGAACCCTTAAAAAATGATACTCCTTGATAATGTGTATCATGATTTATTGACACAAAATCGGACACGCACACTTAGAGAAACTACAGAACTACGAATGGTAGAGATCCACCATCACGTCTGTCAATTCGTGCATGACACAATAAATTTATGGAGACAGGGGCAATATTGGATGAAGGGATGAGTGGACGGCCAAGAACATCTATGAGAGCATCGATAGCGTGCGACAAGCTTTTGCTCGTTCCCAGCAAAGTCCACGTGTAATGCTGCCTCAATGGATGAGGCTGTGTTAAAGTTATGGTGAATCTTACAAAGATACGGGCATTAATGACCTATGTAAAGCAAAGGATTTCTGATGCTATTGCGACCATTGGTGATGCTGAGCTACAGTAAACATAACAAAAAATCGAGTATCGTTGTGATGTGGTTCGTGCAACTAGTGGTGCCCGTATAAATGTGTATTAAATAGGGTAAAAAACATCAATATCTTATTTGCATTTTCAATAATTTCCACATATCTATTTTTTTCATTTGCTTTTGTATTAAATTTCTCAACTTTTCATGAGACTTTATGGAAACCCTGTATTATTCAATGAATAATAATCAATGTCTTCAAGAATGCTGTGATACTCGGCCAGATAGTAGAATAGAATCAGGCTATAGGAACGAACCTTCTGGCCCATTCTTGGGTCGCATAATTACTTCGATAATTATTCGGTTGTTTTACCCAAGTCCCATGCCGTATTTCTAGCCGCGTCAACCATGTCGGCAGCGGGATTCGAACCCGGGTCTTTCCGCTCGCAAGCAGATTCGCTCACCAGTCGACCAAGCTGGTGATGACCAGTCTACCAAGCTGGTGCTCACCAGTCGACCAAGCTGGTGTCAGAATCCATATTTTGGCTCGGTCCGTAGTCACATTTCAAAATTTTCCAAATATAATTAGTTGCTTTTGACCTGTCACGAGACATTCTTCTTCTCCACAGTTAATTTTACAATATAGTGGTTCGCGGTGTATTATTTTTTAATGTAACTACTTTAGCAATGTCTTATTTGACGGAAAACAGTATTTTACTTCAAGTTTAAAAACTGATTTGAAATTTCACTGAAATTTTTGACGACAAATAAATAAGTAAATCAATTTTATTCCGATGTATCATAGAGTGAAGTATAAATCCACAGTACATTGAATTAGGTTTTCAAATCTTAACACTAACATATTAAGGCTTATGATGGCGATATGGTAAATTCTTCGTGCTAGGTATTCTATCCATAGTAAGTGATATAACAGCGATGCAAACGATTATTCCCTTTAGGCACAACCTAAAATTACAAATAACAAGCCACAGTTTAGACTACAACAAAGCGTTAACTTTGGAAGAATTAGCATCAATACAATGTTATAGTTTGAGTTCCCAGCAGTAAGGCTAAAATCTAGAATAGCTTTCTTGGCTTGTGCTTCAAGTTACTGCGTATATCATTTTTCTTCTTCCGCATCCAAAAGTTTTTTGTCTCACCACTGAAGAACTGCAGAAAAACTTCAGTTTGTTTTGGAGAATCTTCCTTTTTCTTGGTCTCAGTTGTTCATCTCCTTGCAGAAATTCCGTTTTCGATTCCTTATTTGATTTACCCATTTACTTGAATAAATTTCTACTTTCCTGAAATGTAACCATGCGGCTGAATAGTCAGGCTTCGCTCGAGCAAATTATTCCTCTAAAAGCATCTTCCGGCTCTAAACGTCTTTTCTTATATCCAGTGAATGAATTAATTTCAAAACCAATCGCATTACTGGTAAAAATCTGGATGCGAAAAATTCGTCCCCTTACTCCAATGCTCGCTCTTTTAAAATTGCCCTATGCGAACCTGGTCTATGCATTGACAGAATTCTATCGCCCAAATGAAATGACAAAATTTCGAACATAAAATTTCGATACAGGCAAATATTCGTCTCAAAATTCTGACGGAAATGGCGAAAGGAGTTAGTATTGAGCTGCACTTGCATTGTCATGTTCCTAAATTGTGCTAGTAATGCAAAAAAATAATTTCTTGTAGTATTTGCTCAAAGTTATAGTTGTTCTTTGTGAATTTTTGACTTATACTGGAATTTCATAGCCATAATTTATTACCTTGGCATTGATGATTTTGCTGGCATTATACTTCAGACAATATTTTAGTGTTTTAGGCGCTCACAATTGACTTTCAAATCATCCTGAATTTCTACGATTTAATAAATACAGGTTTTAAATTGATTGTACTGAAGTGCTATTTTATCTACAGAAGATTATTTTTCAGAACATTTCTATAAAAAAACTATTTAACTGCATTTTAAAATAAGAAAGAAAAATCAATAAAAACTATTTTCTGTTCTGATTTTTTATTATCGTTTCTATGGTATTTTTGTGTTATACACTCATGTATCCAGCAAATCTCAGACACTTCGTATTGTCAGTGAAACTGAGTATCATGAATACATTTTCGTTCATCTGAACCTTTTAACGATTGGGCAACGTAAAGTTCATGACTCCGACCAACTCGTATGAACTTTAGTACACATTATTTATTTTTCGTGGAGATCCAGAATGCATACTAGTAGACTTGTATGTGAATTTTTTTAATAGTATTCCAAGCCTTTGGTATCCACAATGTGATGTTTAAAATACTTGCTCTGAAAGCATAACAACTGTAATGTTTGAAAAAAATTATTTATCGAACGCAAATATCCGTACGATCAATGTAATCAGCCAAATGCGTATTTATATAAATTGCATTGGTATTGAATATGGTAATGTGAGAGCAATTTAGTTGCAGTGTACACAATATTTGTTAGGCTGACATAAACATTTTATTGCAGCTCCTTAGTAATGGCCTGTTTGAAATTAATTTCCCCCATCTAATTAAGCAGTGAGGGGACAGGGAAGATCTTTATAAATGTACGAATGTTTTTATTACAGTTTGTATATGTGCACCTTGTATGTGCTCGTAAATCATTGTTTCTTACGTGACGTGATCAGGAAACTCAGTCTCTTTACACACTCAACACGTCGGTGACGAGTCGTTTGAACAGAATTTAATTTCTTAAGTGTTTTAAAGTATTTGTGCCAAGCTATTGATTATCATAAATATAAAACCCAGAGTTCCATAAGCATTCGATTATATTTCTAAGTTGCGTGAGTTATTTCCAAATTGTACCACCAGTAACACAGTACAAATGGTACCACCGAAACCACCAGTACCATTTGTAGGTTTAATAAAAGTGAAATAGAGTAGGAAATGAATTTCTTCTACAATATCCGAAAGGTACACATGATGCTCATTTGTTTCTTTTCGTTTGGTGAATTAAATCAGTCAAGTGAGTGCCGTTGTTTGGTTCACGCTGTCGAAGCCGTTCAAGGAAAACGAGTCAGATCAATTTGATGCAACCTCCACAACTGATTGATTTATGTACATACAGCACGGTACAAATTATTTTTTACACCATGTTGTACATTGATCTACTTCACAATATCGATCTGCTTCACATCATCGATCTGCTTCACAACATCGATATGCTTCACACCATCGATATGCTTCACAATATCGATCTGCTTCACACCATCCATCTGCTTTATAACATCGATATGCTTCACAACATCGATCTGCTTCAAAGCATCGCTCTCTAGTGTGAAACTGAGCACCAAAACCATGCCCTCGATGACCACTTTAGGTATAACTAACTTCCCTCTCATCAAATGCTCGGTGGATTGCAATCACGTGCACTCGCCCCTCAGTTCAACGGACCTCACTATAAAGGACTTTGGAAACCACCGAGAAAATCTACGGTTGTACCAAAAATGTTATGTTTACTGTATTGTAGCGTACATTTACCGTGTACTGGTACATCACACTGTTGGCTGAGTAGTGTACTTGATTAAAAGAACAGGACTGCTATTCCTCTTTTTCTGCAATGCAATTGTCGTTATTAGCCGCCGTACAGTCGTTTTGGTAACTACAGACAATGGCCAATAACGGACCGAGAGTAACTCCTTTTAATATATTAAGTCGAAGTATAAGTGTACTGTAGTGCGTGCAAACAAGAGAGCATAGCTTTAAAAATGAAATTAGAAATAATTATAACAATCTTAGAGCAGAATATGATCCTAAACGCGTTTAATAGCTTAAACAATACGGAAAAGATGACTGAGGGCTAATATAGCACGGGAAAGAATATTAAAAGTAAAA
>VCRD01002265.1:19331-36401 GCA_006783055.1 Trinorchestia longiramus | reverse complement strand
TTATATTTAGATTTCTACCTAATCCTTCCCAAATTCTCAATAAATACTTGGCTAGCTTGGCAGTAAATCCGTGAATTATTGAGTTTGCAAACAAGCGCAACAAACACAGACGCGTGTTGAGCCTTAACTGAGCATGATTTGCTGGAGGTGTCGGGGGATTAGCAAATGCGTGACCTGGGGCTATAACTCCTTGTTTCCTCACTTTTATCCGACGAAAGATGAGATTTGTTCTGTTGATTCATGAGCTAAATTTCTTTACCGTAAACAGATGTACGTTATTGTTCTGTGTTCTGAAGTAAAGAATAAAAATGTTGCAAATCGGAATCCGAGTTTTCTGAAAATTTTTCCCGTGCAGTAATAAATGTTTTAAAGCGTAAATGGAATACTAGATTCTCGCTGTTCTTACAACGTTGGAGCACTGTATTACCAGACGTATTTTATACCGCCGCTGCACCGCCAGACTTACTTATTTATAGTGCCACTGTACCGACACTGAGTAGATACAGTGTAAAAATGAATGTAGATTCCTTTCAAGCAACATACTTGTGCTCATTGGTGCTACATAACTGATCTTACACACATATGGAAGTGTGTATAATTAACATTTTTAGTAACTTTTTAAAACACAAGGAGGAGCTTACTTTTCTTCCTACGTTAACGAAAAGAGCCTAAAACTTGTTTGCACAGCTTACTTGAAAAATCAACCTTCATTTTTTCGACTTCGAGCCTCGGAAGCTGAGAACAACATTCCATTGCGTGATGTCTTTGTAAAAATACTTTAATAGGTTGAATTGTGTGGTGCATAAATTATTAAATGACCGAGTTTTTCCGCAATGAAGCTAATCACCGAAAAGTAGCTATTTCTTTACTCACAACGTATGTATATGATTAGAGGACTTACATCAATCATTACGTGACGGTTTCTCTTCGTAATAGATTACTTAATGAAATCTGGGCTGTCAATTAAGTCTGCTGACGCAATCCTTGGAGGCTTTCAGGGAGCTTTCTAGGCGGAAGCCTCACATGATGGCTCTCTGTTATGGAAGTTAATTCCTTCAACCTAGTCAATTCCTGCCCCCTTTTCCGATGAGATTTGATTCGTATTCATCCTGCACTCACTTAGCACCTTCACTAACTATTCTTTATCGATAAATGTTTCATTTTCCACCAAGTTTTGTTTATTTGTTGCTTGTATAGTAGGACTTTTTGTTGAATTTATAAAATGAATTTAAAATAAAGTCCTGTATAATAAAAATGTAGAAAGGCAAATGAATTCTTATTTTCATGGTTGAAATCATACTATGGAAACCCTTTTTTCGGCGGAGACTTGTATACGCACCTACGTCTGAAAAAAGACATATTTGGGGAAAAAATATATTCACAACTCCGCCTGTTTAGACGTCAATGTTGTGAAAAGCCCGTAGTTTGCCCGTGATGCTCCAACTAGGCCAGTTTATGTAGTGATCTTACTGTTAGATTATGGCCGATCTGACCTACAGCTGCACTGCATGTAAAATTGTGAATTTATTTATATATATATATATATATATATATATATATATATATATATACATATATATATCTCGTTTTTGTAAAAAAGTTTGAAATGTATATGCACCAGTCAGTATATTTTACTAAGAAATTTGTTTTCTTTTGGAAAATAGTACTGGCAATTTTGGTCTGCATCACATAAGTAGTGAATAGTAAAAGACATAAGTACCGTAATCGCGAGGATATGTACATGGGAAGAACCCTGGTTTTGATTCCATGAGAATTTTTAAATTTAACGATGTTGAGTCTGATAGTTTACGATAGTTGATAATTAACCAAACTTGAGTCAAAAATATTTCAAAGATTCCTTAACCATTTCTGTCACTTTGTATGACAGGAGCGCGTTACTTCCTAACTTAAATATTCTCTTGATTTCCACGACCTGCTTCCAGTCCAATAGCCCGTCAAGTTTGAGGTTCACGTATGCCACACTCTAAGTTCCCTGCGCAGACACGTTGAGCGAGGGTGGTCTCGGAGATAAGCCTCCTCTGTCAGACGGCGCTAGCGACACCGCCCGTCTTGTCCTGATACGACACAACTTCTGCGTCGCTGTAATTGCATCAGCGAATCTCTTAACGTCGAGACTAGCAGGTTGGCAGAGAGAAATGCCGCTGGACCCAAAATTTACGGGAGTTTTCGAAAGGCTTAATACCGGAGGTACTTTTCCATTCTTACGACCGTGCGACTCGGACCAATTGCCTCAGCTGTGGGTCGTGCTTGCATGCTGGATTTAATAGCCGTGTCTTCTAAAAGGAAGATTAACATTGAGCCCTTGTATTATCGCGCACTTTGAGCCGTCGTAACTTCATAGCAATGTGCATATCATCGTTGATTTCTGTTATAAAAAGGAAGTTTCTGTCGGCAGGAACTTCTTACTCATTTAGTGGTTATTTTAAAATTGCATAACTCAGATATCATAGCCTGCCATTCAGAAAAAATAAGTTGATAAATATCAGATCATCACGTAAGTAATATCGAAATATTGAATTAGGAAAGTAAGTTCCCAAATTTTACATTTTATTGGAATTCAATTTAATAACCTAATAGCTTTGTGTCCAATCATTAAATCACTTTTTGTTCATGTGACAAGAAATTGCTTTGCTTTCTTAAGACTTGGGATAAATTCATAGGAGTACATGCAAGTAGACAATACTAAAAAATCATTACAAAATGCCATCAAAATATTACTCAAATTACAGTAAAAAAGAATGCAAAGTAAATTAATGCAAAAGCTGCACCAAATTTTCATCTGTCAGCTCACCCTTACAACGTTATACGGGTACGTACTCATCATTGATGAACAGCGGTAGAGCTTCATACTAGGGAGCTATGTAGGCCACAAGCTACGGTAAATATCAAGTAACATCAGATGAGGAGACCAGTTCTTTCTGGTGCCTTCGTCCGCCCGTGACAGTTTTGACGTTCAGGGCCGAAATGCAATTACAATAATGGCTTCCAAACGGAGGCTGCAGAATCGAAAGTGAGGAGTCGAAATTAAGGCCATTTTCGGGTACAGGCATTGCAGTCTACTTTCGTTCTAGGGAAATCAAAGATGAATAATATGAAGAATATCAAGGTTAACATTTTAGTATAGATTTTACCTTTTGCCAACGTCTTCCTTAATAATTTACGCTTGTGTTTATGATTTTGAGTTAAAATTTGTACACTTAAATTGGACAATTAATTTCTTCCTTAGTAATATGAGATTGTATGGTTGAAATGAATCGAATTTCTGCACTATTCTTTACTGTAAAGGTAAATCAACTGGGTATAAAATTTTTCGTAATCGGAGGCCAGAAAGACACTCCAGTTGAGAGCAGCAAATCAGAAAGACAGAAGAGTTAGAGCAGCGAGTTAGAAAAATAGAGGGGTTTAAAACAGCAGTCAGAAAAACTAGATTTTGAGTAGCAAGTCAGAAAGAGAAGTTTGAGCAGAGATCAGATAGACAATAGAGTTTGAGCAGTCAGTCAAAGACACCGAGGAGTTTAAGCAGTAAGTCAGAGAGTTAGAAGAGTTTCAGTCCCGCCGAGTCTACTTCTACAGACTCACTTGCAGCTCTCTGACAGCTCTGTGTTGCTGCGAGATGTGTTGGAAGCGACTGGGCTCGTAAACTGGGAAATTTCTCTCTTTGGATTCGGCTTCTCTACGTTGCCGTTTACGTGGCTGAGACTGAAGCTGACAGTTTACGCTGATCCTAGTGTACACATCAGTGATACACAGACACACTCACGGCATCACTTGACATTAATTATCTCTGTGATTGCAGGTGGTCGGTCTCATCGTGCTGGGCATCGGCATCTTCGCTGCCGTCGAGTTGGATAAGTATGTGCGGATGTCACCGGACTTCGCGGCCACAGCTCCCTACATCGGCATCGGCATTGGCTCCTTGATGTGCTTGCTGGCTCTGCTCGCGTGCTGCTGCGCCGCTAAGGAGCAACCCATTCTCTTGATTGTGGTTAGTCCTTCAAAATGTCAACCGTTAGAAAAAATCAATCAACTATTACTCATCTATCACACAGTACGCGAAACCGGGATTATTTCCGGAAGACTGAAACCAGGCAAGTGTCTTTTTCTTTTCAAAAAGGAAAACAAATAATCAAATAAACTATCACCCAGTCAGTCTGGCATCGGTTATCGGTAAAACAATGAGAAGATTACTCAAAGCCCGTATAACAAAACACCTCCAAGCCCAAAATCTGATTACTGACACTCTGCACGAATTTGGGGAAAACGTAGCTATCTCAAAAACCTCTTCAACGGTTTTTGAGTGAAATCAATCGCATATATAACAGTACAAAAACTGTAGACCTTGTATATCTTGTATACCTCGACTTTCAAAAAGCCTTCGGAGATTCCCGAAAGGCCAATAACCAAAAGGGAAGCTCATGACATACAAGGCAACTAGGTACTCCCGATGGGTACGAAACTGGATCACTGGTCGCACTCAACGAGTGATGATTCATGATCAAGCCAGCAACGACATATGTAACATCAGGAGTTTCCCAGGGGAGCATTTTAGACCTGCTTCTCTTTATTATCTACATCAATGACCTCTAAGTCAGAATCTTCAGTAAAATCAACAAACTCCCCGACGACAGAAAACTGTCACCGAGCGCTCACTAAACGAAACGGTAATTACTGAATCAGACCTCTATATTGAACTACAATGGATCGAAACCTGGCAAATGAGCTTCAATATTGATAAAAGCTCGGTAATGCATGTTGGGGCTAATAACTGACATTTACATTACACTATGAATGACATGGCCATTGAAGCAGTACAACAATAAAGAGATTTTAATATTATCACTCAAGATCTAAAGCATGATAAACAAGTAGAAAAAAGCGTTAGAAATGCGAGTAGGATCCTTGGTTTCATTGCAAGAATCTTTCTACATTATTCACGTATAGAATATGCGGTGCAACTCTGGTCTCCCGCCCTACGACAAAACGTAACAAAATGGAGAGAATTCAGCGTAGAGCAGCAAAAACTACTTTTGAACTCCGTAATCTCAGTTAAGAAAGGTGTCTTCAGCATTTTGAACTTATTTTCCTAGAATAAAGAAGACTGCTTGGGCACCTCATCAAGACCTATAAATATCTCAATGGCTTCAACGATGGTGCCCTGAAATGGCTTTTCAACAGAGACGATGACGTCCAAACTAGAAATAACAGCCAAAAACTAATATGTAATAAGAAACTTCAGGACATCCCAGGCTCTACATTTCTTCCTATTTAAATTGCCAGAATCTGGAGCTAGCTGTTTGAACATATCGTTTCTGCTGGTATTGTGAACACATTCAAAAGTGTTTTGACAAATATTGGATGATAAACCACCAGATTATAAACTACTGATTCAAGACGACATGGGACTTGGGTACCAGTCTAACAATAAACCAAATAGCCTCGTTGCTGTCGTCATATTCTATTCTATTATATTCTACAGCATGACATAGTACAGCATAAATCCACAGTACATAGGATCGGGTTTCCAGCTCTTAACGCTAACATCTTGTGATTAGTGATGCTTCTTCCAGCGACTATTCACATTCTCAGTAATGTGACTGGAGGTAGGAGATCGTAAAGGTGGTGAATGAGCTTCATGAACGGTCGCAACCACGTGCACTGCCCTGCAGGCTGGACGTTTTTCTTGAGTCAAACTGAGCACGGCGATAGAATTCGATTGTGTCTCTCGCCCCACATGTGAGAGTGTATGCCGCTTGATTATTGTTTAAGGCGAGCCTGTGGCCTGTACATGTGCACCTCTGCAGCAGGTGCTGTGCACTCTAATGTGCACCTCTGCAGCAGGTGCTGTGCACTCGCATATGCATCCTTCCAACAGGAGCCCAGCGAGAACACAGTCTTTTGTAACTGACGGAGGCAACAGGTCACCTGGAGAACGACAAATGCCTCTACCTCAACCCTAGTTATGGGAGAACAACAGTTCTTTCTGGAGAATATCGAGCGTGAACTGTATGAAACTGTCACCAATGTTACAACACTGCAAAGTTAATGCAGTCGTCACAGCAAGATAGCACCTCAAACCTATCTTTGTTCTCATTTCTTCTTTTCCCTTGGGCACTGCACCCTGGGCAGCACCACGTCACTATAGAATCTTTCCTTCCTCCTTCCTCTGCCTGGTGTTCATATCAGAATGTGAAATCCGGTTTTACTTCAGTTAGAATTGTTAGTTTATGCCGTGCTATTGTAACACGGAGCTACGAACTATAACAATTAGAACATCCGATTTTAGACAAGAAGCTTTGGCATCTGATGTGTTCTTTTCAAATTTTCCTCTAAAAGTCAACCAATTAATGGCCAATTTGGCGTGTATTTCTCGGCCGGGCCACAAAGGTACCATAAATGTTATTTCATATTAGCATGCGGGCTTCGAGCAGTTAGAATACCGGAAGTTGAACACCATTACAACACGTGGTCTTTAGACAGTTGGAGCACTGAGAGTATTGTTTCATTACAGTATGCTGCCTTCGTGCTGGCGGACCTGGTGACACTGGTGTCGGCTGGGGTGTCGGGTTGGACGTTCAGGATGCGGGTGCTGGCGAGCTACGAGGAAGGTTTGGCCAGGGCTTTCACCGACTACGGCAGGACGGTGGACACCACCAGAGCTGTTGACAATCTGCAGAGCTCGGTCAGACTTTACAAGCCTTTTTATTATATTATAGATGGAGTATTTTTAAGTGTTCAGTGCCTTGTCATTTTGCTAACGCTGAAAATTTTTTCGCAGAAAATAATCATTTTATCGTCAAGATTTGAAGAGAGATTAAACCTAAAATCATGTATTCTTCAGCTAAAATGATCAGAGCGTGGGCAGGTCATCATGCCTATGAGTTCCTTAGAAACTAGCATGTGCTAAGAAATATTCCTTGGATGAGTTAACAGCGTATGTTTCGTACTTAAGCTGAATTGTTCAAAGAATATTTCTTCAATTTGTCCGTAACAAGACAGAAGAGCAAGATTGCTTATTTAGCTTCATAACACTTTTTTGTACTTTAGTTGTAGAATTCGGGAGAGATAACCTGAAAAAAAACATACGTTCATGTAACCTTGTTAAATGCCATATACTTTTTTGTGAATAATAATGTGATTCTTTCATTTTTTCACCTCCGAACTTTTTGTCAGAGAATGAAAAACTTGGCCATAACAAATCACTTCAATGCCCCAGCTGGGGTGCTGTGGTATCTACAACGCCAGCGACTGGGTAGCGATGCCCTTTGGCCAGCGTAACGATCCTCCATTTCCCACGTCCTGCTGCAGCCGTCGCCACAATTCTATCTGTGTTTTATACAACAGGGTCTGTATTGTTTTAAGATTACTCTTATGCCCTAATTTTCTCTAATTATGTACGCAAAAAGACTTTAGAATACAATCTTTGATAATCAATTGTAAAATTTGAGTAAAATTATTCATATTTCATCATATTTTTTTCTGTGATCATTTTCGATATTGTAGCACAGTTAAGCTGTATGATAAATGTTTCGCTACTCTCCAGAGTAAGCAATTATTTGATCAATGAGAAAGCTGCGCGTAAATACTCCTGGTAATTATAAAACGATCTCACGTCGTGGTTATGTGCTTGTAGGGTTGCTATCTCACCGTTGTCAAATTCCTGCAAGACAAGAGATTTCCGTTCTTCATCACGGGCATGGTCTTCATAGCAATCATGGTAAGAATTATGTTATCATGTATGTTACTGCTTTTCTATATAAGACTATTACCTTGATAAACAAGTGGAATACAATGCATTCGTAAAGTTTAAGATCATTGCTTTCTTTTAATTAACTGTAGGTACCTCAAATAAGTACTGAAATTTTTCACGTGGAACAATTTCCAGTAATAATTTTTCTTCACTGTAGTAGACAGCTATGATTTTAATCTCTGTTCAGATTCTCCTTCAAAAAAATTTTCTTTCGTATACATAACAGTCGCGGCTCCCAGACTGTCCCTGGAAACAAGAGTCTCTCGACTTTTTCGTGATGGGAAGGTCTTAGAATATTCGAACATTAGTAAGTTAACATCTCTCTAAGACATAAGAAACTAACGAAGAAGCTCCCCTTACATCATTTTAATCATGATTGCTAACTCCAGGTGATCGGTGTGATGATCGCGATGTGTCTCTCTAAGTGCATCACTTCGGCCAAAGCGAAGTATCTCTGAGGGCACGCCCAACTCGACCCTCCAAGACCAAGACCTCCTCCATCTACAACCGCCCCAGCTAGGCCTCCCCACGTCGCTCCCCCACAGAAGACAACCCTCAGCCCCACTCCTGCCCGATCAGCAAATGCTTCTTGGTCCGGAACAGCTACACGTCCCTCTCGTCCAGCCCAGACAACTCGCAGTGCCCAACCACCAACCGAACTGGTGCCTTCCAGACACTCACTCCAGCAACATCACCACCACGAGCACCATCACGAATACCACCACGAGCACGAACATGATCTTGAAGCCCACGACCATAAAGGATACGAACATAAAAGTACTCTCGACAGAAATCAAAACCAAACTTCAACAAGTGGAACGATCAAATCCCGTCACACTACAGGATCAGGGAAGCAGCAACAAGAAAACACCACTGCAACCAGTCAGAAAAGCACCTCCGCCGCCAACACTGCAACGCGACAGCACAAAAGACAAGTTGCTAGTCCCATCGCCCCAGTCGTTACCAGTACAGAACAAAAAATATCGGGCTCTGACACCGGAGCTAAACCGAACACTGGAGGGTCAACCGGATCACAAGCAGTTCCAGAGATCAGAAAACCTGTCGGTACAGAATCCAAGTCAGTTAGTCCAGACCAAAGGCAATCAAATGTTGACAGTAAAGGAAGCACAGAAATCCGACAAAATTCGAATAACCGGCAGTCTCAACAGCAGTCTCATCAACACACCGAACACAAGCCCTCGCACACAGAACGCAAGCCTCAAGAAGCACGACCTCCCCAAGTTCCCGAGCACAAACTTCCTCCTCCAGAGCCGAAGCTTCCACCAAAGCCTCGAGATAGTAAATCCCAGAATTATGAGCTCAAAGTCTCAAATGTTAAATCTGATCAGCACAAATACCACGACCACCACAAACAACAGAACGGAGATATCCATCCCACCGACGGTGGTCACAGCAACAGAGGATCAACTATCGACATGTCGAGACACACGCCTAATGACCGAGGAAAACATGCCATCGTTGATGGTAGACACATTGGAATTGACAACAAAGCTTCTCACGTCGACTCCAAACGCGTCAACGGTGTCCCCAAACACTCAAAAGACCCGAACTCGGAATGTAATCGATCCCCCAATGTTGAGCACAAGCAACATGTCCCTCCTGCAAGATACACTAGCTATGAAAAACAACACTATAACGCAGACCAAAAATCTTCAGTCCGCGATGTCAAACATTATAACTACGAGTACAAGCCTGCTACCAGTGAACCAAAGTCTTCATCATATCCCCAAAAATTTGCAACTTACGACACAAGATCATCCAACTACGAGCACAAACCCTCATACGATCCAAAATTCTCAACCCTTGACCACAGGCCTCTACCAGCCGAGCCCAAGCACGTCTCGTACGACTACAAGCCCTCGAAACCTGAGCCAAAACCTTCCAGCGACTTCTATAAGTACCCTGACGGTTACCCATCTCAATCCCACCACGCCCAGCAAGGCTATGAACACAAGCATGGCCATGGAACCCCTTCCGAGTACAAGCAGCAACAGTTGCCGCATAAGCAGCAACAGTCATATCAGAAACAAGTGTCACAGCAACCACACTATAAAGTGCAATCTGCTACTTTGCCCCAATATGACAAGAATGCAACAAACCAACAGTATCAGCATCAACACTATCCCTCCCAGTACTCATCGAATCACCAACAGCACCACCAATCACAGTCCGACCTCGTGTCATCACATCGATATACCACACAACCGTACCCAACCGGGTACTCTGCCGCGACAAAATCCCGTTCACATCACAGCCTCTCCCAACCAGAACCAGCATCAGATTTGGTCCACTCACACTCTACCCAGAGCGGGAACACCAGGAACCAGACGGGTGGAGGGAGCGGGCCCGGTCATTCGAGGTCCTATTCTACGTCTCACTCCCAGCCAGTACCACCACCGCGCCCGACAGCCCCACACCCCACCCATGCAAGAGCAGGAACCACGGTTGTCATCACAGCAACCAATCCGTATGCCACTCTATCCCACGCCGCTTCCGGATCTCATCCCGGTGGAGTTCGAACGCCGAACACTGCACACTCATACGACTACGGCCACCCATCTCATGGCTCCACAACTCACCTATCATCGTACCCTGTCGAATCCTACTCTTCCCACACACTACCAGCGTATAATGGCGGCGGAGCGGGGAACGGCGGTCGGCAGCCTCCCTCGTTTTACTCCTACGACACGCAGTACCCCAGCCACACGTACCAACCCCCATCTCAATCGTCGCGATCAGCGGCCCATGGTCACTCGCGATCAGCATCCACCCACCACGTCCAACAGCAGCAGCAGCAGCACTACACATCGACATCTTCAGGACAAGGGCACCACGCCACGATAGGGAGATCGTTCTCGGGAGGCGCAAGGTCTGTCCAGCGACACAGCCCTCGGCCTGTTCACCCTGAGACCAGTTTTCATGTATAGTCACGAATGCTTGAGCTTAGGTGCGAGCAATACCTGATGGACAATATCGCCAAACACATGAACTAAATTCTCTGTATAGAGAATTTTTATCAGAAGCACCTACGCTCATGTTTCTTAACCTTTCTCAACAAATGATATCCCGAGTACAGTGGCAATCGTGCAAGAAGTACATTGAATAATTTTATCTTGAGAGACGCCGCAAACATGATCTTTCTTCGATTATCTTAAAAATATCTTGAGCCAAAAGAGCTAATGCCGTTATGAAGGAAACCCACAAATAATGTATCTTGGTCGTCTCTCGTGGTAGCATTCATCCTTGCCTCTAAGAGGTACAGACTATCTTGTAATAGACTACGAAATGTTGTCTGTTATTGATAGTAGCAAAGCTCTAAATTTACTTTGCTTCAAATATTTCATCGGCTTAGTATTAAGTGAATATGTATCTGATTTTTCGATTAAGTAACTACGGTTGTGCGCAAAGTTAAAATCATAAGTTGCCGTGTAAAGTTGAATAATTTCGGTGAAGAAGTTTAACCGCTGTGCTTATTTTGTATAAACTAAATGATTCAAAGCTGACTTCTAAATGTATTAAGTTGCTGTTTGCTTCCGACATTCCTATTATTTATTCTTAGTCAGTAACAACATCGTTAAACAAAGACCAAATTTATATTAATGTACGCCTTGCATAATTTCAAGCACTTTTTGAAATGAGTAAGACTTCCCTTGTGTAAAATTTTGTGAAGGTAAATAGGATGCGTGCAAGTGCAGATTCTTCGTTCTATGATTTCTCTTCGCAATAATTATGCAATATTTTCTATAGATTTCAACAACATGTAATATGGACCACAGGTTTTAAAAGTGTTTTAAGCTTTACTTTGTTTAGCTTAGGATCATGTGTAAGATTTTTACGAGCACTTGTGGTAATTCTATAACGAATGAATGTAAAAATTGATTTGATTCTAGCCTGTCAGCTTCTATACAGAGCGACTCCTATTTCCTAGATGACCTTCATGTAAAAAGATATGTACTGTAGTTTACAAAATGCTGAAAATAATCTTTCTGTAAGATCAGAACTCAGCCTTGTTCAGTATTAAAATTTTTTAGTAATGACAACTTCCAAAGTTTATACATGAGATAAAAATAGAGTATTAACAAAAATATACCGTACATTATTTAAGAATAACTAGGGTAACTCGACTTTTGTACATAGTGTAGTAGCACCTTTCTTCGAGCACGACGAACTGTAAACCGACACTTGAATACTTCCTATTTATATTTTTTTCATATCGCTAAGCGTCACCAAGAATGACAACCTGAAATTTATGCAGCTGCATGATATTACATGTATCGCTGAACTTTCAATCATTGAAATAGGTATTTCACTTCCAAACTGAGAAATAAACATCCATTTTGTTTTGGCGTTATGGGTCAAGAGTATTGAGTACACATGTATTGTGCTGCTCTCTGGTCTAAGTATGAAAGAGTCCTCGTTCTGATGAGTTCATCAATGATTCTCAGTTGTAGTTAATTCGCCCTTTAGGGTATAATTACCATGTGTGCAGGCCCATTCTATGCGATGCGTGTAGAATGACCGTGCAAACACGGCGTTTTTTGGGGAGTACGTCAGCTAACTAGGTAGTCTGGCTATCAATTAATTAACCTCCGTTTTTCTCGGGAATACCGAATAAATGATCGAAAATATAGAATTAGTTATTCTTTATGTAGATTTTGTTTGCGAAGTAATATCTAGGCGACATTTCATGAAACTGTCGAGGCTCATTTGGTAGTAACCAGCAAAATTTTATCTGCACCATATAGGAACATTTTCATTGACGCATTTCTTGACTTCAGCGTGCTTTCTGAAGTCGTGTTCTTGATACACACTGCATGACAAGTCATATTTAATTTAATTTATATGCTTCCAGACTTTGTTTTGAGCATACACTCCCCTCAATGAGGGTTGTCCTATTGTTATATTGTCATATATTACATTGTCAATATATATTATATTGTGTGGCCTACATGAACTCATTTGTGTCGTGCTGTATTTTCTTTCATTTGAAATGAAACATGACTAATTCATTGCGTGTTATCAATAGGTGTTGTGCGATGCAGTGAATAGTTTTGCTGGAATGGCAGAATTTGTAGAAAAATTTCTAACGTTGCTCGTTTTGTTCAACAATATCCCGTTCATTTTGAAAACGATCATCGCACTCCAGGAAAATGGAATCATGGCAAACCAATGATATATTTGTGTGTACATTGATGACTAAACGTTGTTACGAGTCACAGTTACATTTGAATCTTATCAACAGACGCAGTAAGTTAGAAATTGATGCATAGGATTTTATTTGCATGTTTTTTTATCGTTTAATAAGAGTGTTTTGGAGGGACCTCAGTTAAATGAAAGAACTACGATTATGACCTGCAAACGACTCATTCTAACATTGTCCACGTAAAGGTAATGATTTCAAAACAGTTATTTTGTGTTCAATACGGGAGTACCTGAAGAAAATTTTGCTTAGCACGGATGTTAGTACGCAATATTTTTGTCTGCCCGTATCGCTCTTTCTAGCAAATATTCAAGATTAACTACTTTACCCAAGAAAATAATAGGAGCTCGCTGCGTCAGCTTACATGCTCCTCGAAGGGTGAGAAGTCTTCGTTATTTTCACCATTAATGCTTTCTAGTTAATTCCCTGTTAATTATTTCCAATCCTAAGCATTGCCAACTCAATTTCCGTGTATAAAGTTGATTAGACAACTCAGACAAAATGGTGCCTAGCGTACACCGCTTAAAGACTAATGTTTCATCTCGTACATCTTTTTTGAAATCTCGTTAAATCGAAGCCAACCAACTGATCATCTTAATGCCATCGGGATGCTCTTCATCACCCAGCACTTGCCTCACGAACTCTCCAACCAAGAGAGTTTTACCTTAGCCAGTGTTGCACTTACAACCATCCCTGGACACTCAATATGGCTAGCATCAGAAGATGGCAACGGGTGTTTCTATCGTGCATAAGTTAACTGACGTACTAAAAATGTACAAAATTTTATATTCGATCTCTGTCGTGTACCTGAAGCGTCTGTGCAGTGTGTCCAGACGTGGACGAGGTATGAGATCGGATGTCTGCAAGTTAGAAATCCTTATTATCAGGTGAGTATGAATCTGTTTAGAACTTTTATATTAGACGTTAATGTCATTTCATTTATTTCGTTTTCATGCACTGGCCTGGACCAAACTTTTTCTCTTTCAACTGCACTTTAAATAGTATTAATTGTAAGTTCTTATAAATTTGACTGATAGATTAAACAAAGGCTCAAAGCACTAGAAGTAGAATTCTTGTGAAATATCTCTAGCATTAAGCTGACAAGTTTCATACCTTCCTTAGGCAAGTCAGATATTTATACTTGTTATGCAATCTATGCATGTTTCTAACTTCCGATCTGAACTTGCTATAATATTTCTCCCTCACGTTAGTTATTCAATTCATTTTGAAAATTCAGTGTTTGAATACCGATGTCAATTTTATGAAAGTTAATTCCAATATATTAAATGAAGTGAGACTGTAACCATTTCCAGATTTCCATACTTGTCTGCCTACCATCCATACACAACTTGAAATACAACTTACGACTCAAATAAATGACCACAATTATACATTGTCCGTTATTTGCAAGAAGTGCAATCAGGAATAGACGCAAAGTCAAACTGAGCCATGCACTTATGTACAAACATCCTCACTCTGTACAGTTCTTTCTCGTCTTCTCCATGCATCTTTACTAGATGATCTAGACATGTAAGACAATAGGTTGTGTAAAGCGACGAGGTTTGAGTTTCAGTGCCCGTTTCTCTGCTCCCCGGCAATTGTCGTGATTGTCATTACTGTAGGTCATTACTAGCGAGATTGTCGTGTGTGTCGTTTGATGGACGTGGTAGATGAGTAGTTCTCACTCTGGATTAGCCGAGAGGTAATTGAGCCTTAACGCCCAGTCTGCGCGGCTATTTTTATCCACCTACACTCAATGAAGTTATCAAAAAGATATCGTACACGTAGTGAGTAAAACTGTGATCCTTATAGTCGTTCAAATCAACAGAAGTGTTGTTTTCATGTTTGTCATCCAACATCACATTCATATTTTTAAAACGAAAAGGCCTCTTGGAGATACCTCATTACAGATATTGCATGTACTCGGAATAAACTAGGGGACCTCAGTAAAAAGGGTATGTACGTTCAGTAGAATATTCGGTTTACGTTTGTTGAATTGCTGTTTCTCAATTTTCAGACTGGTGAGAAAAACTTATTATTAATTTCACAGGGAATGAAATTTTGGAGCGGAGACTGGGCATTAAGGCCGCATTAGGAACACGTTTACCAGGCCGCACAGTGTGTCGTAAATGCTAAGGAGGAAGTAACCTTCTTCGCTAATTAATGTAAGTTTCAGTTTTCTATTAGAATTATTTTTACTTTTGGGTTGGGCAGTTAATAATTCTTTCCTGGAGTGTGTCAATTGACCTAAACTCGATTTTATCTTAATAAATTATGTTTGACAATGATCCTGTGGAGGATTTGACACTGCATTTTATATCAATTGTGACCATTGTAAATCAAGTAGAATCCCTATAATCGAGTCATTTACTTGAAAACTGGCATTTTTAGTAGTGTACTGAAAATATTTTCATCAGCATAATTAAAATACATTATGATTAATTATCTTGAACCATTAACACAGATGTCGAACACATCGATAATCTTTTACCTTTCTTGAAAATGAAAAAACGTTAACATATTCTTCAACTCTGAGTGGCTTTGTTCAGTTTCAAATTACTATTTATGCTTTGGAAAACTAGTAAGTTACGTTTTTAAAAAGTCATGTGTCAAGGGCCAGGACCACTGGCTGAAAGTTCAAGAGCCAGGACCACTGGCTGCAAGTTCAAGGGCCAGGACCACTGGCTGCAAGTTCATGCAAATTTACGCGAAAAATGCCACTTTTTTCACGTGTCCTCTTTTTATGCAAATTTTTGCTTTTTGTAACCAATTTCCAAAGTTGTTGTTTTTTGAATCTTGAAAAGTGCGAGTGTAATCCAGTACTATTTGCCTCCCTTTCATTCATATATTTTTGGCATTACGAAAAATTAATTCCATGCTTTTTACTTTGCATATGCACAGATTTTTAAAAAATTTAGGGAACGAACAGCCATCAGGAATGAATAACTTTCATTTGCACTGGATAGGAGAACCTGTTATATATAACCACCAAGACAATGAAGTGTTCACTGTATATTATTGTTCTTCTTAAAATAGTGCAGATGTTTAGTGCTTGTACATAGTTTATCTTGTTGACGTGTTGTTGTTTAGACGCTATTGATAAATGTCTATTGAAGTCATCTCAACTTATTGCGTAGTGCTTAAACTGTTGTCACATTCAAAATTCTATTAGATTGTTTCATTGTGAAATTATTCTATTTATTACTCAATTAGATTTAGAGCCGTGTAGTGACAAACATACCTGAGTGAATACATGATCATTTGTGCGACTAGGTCATCGCTTGAACAGAACGGGTGTAAACTCGAATGTTCACAACCTGCCTCGATTGATCATAATTCAAATGTTCATAACCAGCCTCTATTGTTCATATTTCAAATGTTCATAACCAGCCTCTATTGTTCATAGTTCAAATGTTCATAACCAGCCTCTATTGTTCAGAATTCAAATGTTCATAACAAGCCTCTAGTATTCATAATTCAAATGTTCATAACCAGCCTCTAGTGTTCATAATTCAAATGTTCATAAGCAGCCTCTATTTTAGGAAAATGATCATCAATTTCAAAGAGAGATTTCCAGCTCCCAGTTTCAGGCGTACAAGGTGGGCAAACAAGTTAAACTTTGACTGATTTTTTCCTTCAAATTCTTCAATGCTTAACCTATTGCTAAAAAATAAAGTTTTCATAAAACTGTATTCCGCAGCGCACAATGCATAGAAAAACAGAAGTCGAGAACATATTCTTCATTCCAGTTCTCATATAAGTTTAAATGCGAAATTTGCTCAAAATCGATGTATTGCGCGCGCTATGAATCTCTTCCATAAAACAACCTCTCAGTATTATTCAAAAAGCTCAAGGTTTAAATATTTTTTTCAAGATTTCTCATCAACATCCAGAAAAAATGCTGTATGATTTTGACTGTGACGTTGATCTATCATTGAACTCGATCGATGTTACTGAGCATCATATCACATTATTCGTTCTATGTCTCATTTACTGCAATTCAATCACGAAACATTACTTCCCTAAAAAACGTGACGTGTGCAGAGCTCTATTCAAAAAGCAATATATGTACTCAACACTG
>VCRD01002265.1:1023-19325 GCA_006783055.1 Trinorchestia longiramus | reverse complement strand
ATATATATATATATATATATATATATATATATATATATATATATCAAGGACTACTATAAACAGGACGTGCACCGCCATGTAGCTGACTGCTGTAGCGGAGGTCAGTTCACTGAGTTCAGGTATCCTCC
Source organism: Trinorchestia longiramus (assembly GCA_006783055.1). Taxonomy (NCBI): domain Eukaryota; kingdom Metazoa; phylum Arthropoda; class Malacostraca; order Amphipoda; family Talitridae; genus Trinorchestia; species Trinorchestia longiramus. Next base: position 19,197 of record VCRD01002265.1, on the reverse strand, counting down.
ATCTGTCATAGTGCGTTCGTTGTCGTAGTCTGTCGCTCGGTTTGAATCGGAGAGTGTTGTTTGTTTCGAGGCACATTGCTGCATTTCTAAGTGGATACTATTTGTTTACAAAGTTTATTGCTAGTTATATGTATTAAATATGCCGAACAAGTAAGGGGTTGTGAACTGTCGGGGTAATTACAATATGGAGAACAGGCGCCGCACAGTATCTTCAATGTGCCTGCTTCATGTCTGCCCTCTCCAAAACTCACACCTCGCCCGGCGAAAGTTTAAAACCAAAAACTGAGGTATTTTCTTCAGAAGGATAAGATTATTTCATTCGATGCTTTCAAACCTGAACGTAACATGCAGAAGCAGTAGAAAAACTTGATTATTTCAAGATCGAAAGAATGGCTTGTGTGTTTGTTCATGACCGACAACTTCAGTGAATGCAGCCTGTCTGTGATTGTCGAAAACAAGCCCACTTTATGTTCCCCACTAACGCTCAGTGCGTTCATGAACGGCATTAGTCCCATTGTTTAAGACACTTCATCCCAACAATGGTTTGAGATCGTTTACTCAGTTCGACGAAACTGTGCGCTTGGCAATGCACTATGACATTCCGTTTGACAAAACGATCCAAAATGTTGTCACTTTTCTTCAAGCTCACAAATCAGCCTGTGTCGACACCGAGAAGGTGAAAAAGTTGATATTTTTGACACGTCAGTTGGAACTTTTATTACAGAAGTAGTTTTCCATGAATGATTATTGTTTTGCTCTTCAATCATACCCAAAGTGTAATTATGAACAGCTCAGAGACTTTTTGGTGCTGCCATGCAAACGTAAGCTGCAGTACATCACTTCATCTATTGACAAGGACCAGGTGCTGAGGGAAACATTTGACAAAGTCCAGACACTGCAGCAGAAGAATGTGTTTCTCTTGGTAGATGAAGTACAGATTTGCCAAACTGTTTAATTTTCTGGTGGGGGTGCTGAGTGGCATAGCCGAGAACAACCGAGACTGCAAGGCCACTTCTATGCTGTGTGTCATGATGAAGTCGCTGCACAAAGGACCTAGTCTGATGATTTCAGTGGAATTGACATTGACTGTCCCAAGATGTTCCATCGTCTGGCAAATGTTCTATTGAATGGACTCCACAACCTAAAGAAAGACCAGCAGAAGAAGGTAGTCCTTCTTCAGACCTCTGTAAAGAAAGCCTGGTTGGCTGACTAATCGCTGCAGTTTGGTAGGTTTTTGCTTCTATGTCTGTTTGTTTATATGCGTGAATGTTTGTATGTTTGGTTGTTTGCATTGGAAAAGTTTTAACTATAATCAATTTGTAAAGTCTAAAACTGCAGCAACTCGGCTTTCTATAAAGTGGCCACTAAGCTCATATAATAATACATGTTAAGTCCAGTTAAAATTGGTATTTAAAATTCACTGTAAAACCTTATTATTCCTTCTATTGCTTGAAAGAATTAATTTTTGATCAAATTGTCCGATAGAAAATGTTATGATACTAAGAATGCAATTGCCTCCGCTAGCGTAGTCAGCTATATGGCGGTGCACGTCCTGTTTATAGTAGTCCTTGATATATATATATATATATATATATATATATATATATATATATATATATATATATAAATGCAATGTGTCAAAAATTTTATAGGTATGATACTGCAAGAATCTTTATGCTGAATGCATATAAATTTAGAAGTCATGGGTAATGAGAGTCCATTTGTCATACCGACGCAAGGTATTCTTTCTAGATTAGTTAATTTCGAGATAAAAAACTTATACATACTTAAAACCAGTCATAATCATTTCAATATATATGTTTTTCAGCATGTGATGGATCATACAGAGGCATGGACTGACAGTCATCTTTTGATTTGTACAGGGTGGCCTATAAGTAAGGTACCTTTTTAAAATATTATAGCTATAAAACTAAAAATGGTAAAAAGATTGGGTTAATTCAGAATGAAAGAAGAAATTTTAAAGTTAAACATAAATTTATAAATGAAACAATAAAATACGTTTAACTATGGAATACAATATCTTTTAAATTACCTCCATTATTAGTCAAACAATGGTGTGCTCTTCCAACGGTGGTGTTCATTACTTTCCTTAATGTCTCTGGTGGAATGTTGTTGATCTCTCGAATGATGTTTAGTTTCAATAGCTGTAAAGTATCAGGGATTTTAAGGTAAACATTTTTCTTTAATTATCCTTAGAGAAAGAAATCAGGAGCACTTAGATCTGGAAATCGAGGCGGCCACGGTATATCACCAGAGTGAGAAATTATTCTGTTTGGAAAAATTGCTTTTAACATTTGCATTGTTTCTTTCGGTGTGCGCTGTAGCACCATCGTGTTGGAAATAGGTGATCTCTGTTATTATCTCAAATTTCAAGTAACAAATATTTTTTAATCATCTGTCCATACAGATTTTCATTAACACAAATTGCAACACCATCAGCATCTCCAAAAAAATATGGTCCAATGATCCTCGAAGACGTGATGCCACACCATACTGTTACTTTAGCTGAGTGAAGTGGACGTTCATGAATTTCTTTTGGATTTTCTGAAGCCCAGAATCTGCAATTTGGCTTATTAACAAAGACATTGAGGTGAAAATGTGCCACATCAGTCATTATTAAATTCTTTACAAGGTATTCGTTTTCTGCAAGCTGCAGAAATTTCTTCGCAAAATCTAATCGCTTTTGGTAGTCCGTAGGATGGAGTTCTTGAGCTAATTAAATTTTATATGGATGATACTTTAGATCTTTTACCAAAATACGTTGCAGTGAGGTACGTGACATTCTCAGTTGACTTGAACGTCTCCTAGTTGATGGATTGGGCCGATCAGCAACACTCGTTGCAACAAGCTGAATTGAAGCATCAGTTCGTATGGTCCGTGGCCTTCCACAACGTTGCTGCTGTTGTCTCAGTTTCTTTAAATTTCAATACCAGTTTTTTATGCACTTCTTCGAAGGACTTCTTTCAATACCATCAATATTTCTGTAATTCCTCTGAATTGCAGTAACCGAACAATTACATCGGAAGTAAAGTTCTGCCATTTTTGCTCGTTGCTCCATTGCTTAGCGATTCATTTTGAGGGGTGGATTTTATGAATTTTTTGGGCAATATGTTGTGATTGTCGGTAGACGATACGCTGGTAGTAAACTTTGAAATCTCCTCATTCATTCTGAGTTAACCAAATCTCTTTACTATTTGTAGTTTTATAGCTATAATAGTTTTAAAAAGGTACCTTAATTATGGGCCACCCTGTACAAGCACACTGAACAAGTAAAGCTACAGATATCAAAGATAAAAATGCATTCAAAAATGTACATAAAAAAACAGGTAAATATAGTTTGACTTTAACTATCAAGAGCGTCCTGATAGTTCAATGTGTTAAATTATACTCTGGTCTCGTGATAAGGTAAAAAATAAATGCACAAGGTCACTTCTTTGAATTTCTTTCAACGAATCGTTTTTGCAAGCAATCAAAAGAAAGTCTAACGCAGCTGGACGGAAAAATATTCCGCTGCTGTACTGCGCTCTGATAACTGGTTTGGCAAGCAGAGCCCACAATCAGGTAGTTGACCTGTGTTTATTACATCAAGGATTGTAAAGGAATTTTACAGTCCTCGAGTTTCATTATCCTCTCTGCTGTCACGCCGAGGGACTGAAAAGTGCTTAGGATATCGTTGAAGAAATTTACTGTATAATTCGTCCCACAGCCGCTATTTCAAGTATTCAAGTGAAGGTTATCTGCTTATTTTTTTTCTAGCCGGCAGTAAAAATGTTAACAGATTAGCAATGATCAATTTTAAGTTTTCAAAGTTCCTTCCAAACCTTCTTCTTAAATGTTTTATACCATACAGTTTGGCTTGCGACTAAAGAATCTGTCAAAGTATAGTAGTTATTGTGCATAGCGCCACTCATTGAACAAAGTTTCTATGTAGATTGAATCTAGTGAGGCCTGAATCTAAGCTCAAGTCTATATCCTTTAGTTATATCTAGATCGTTATTGCTGCTGTGCAATGTATTTTAGCACTTAGTACTTNTGACGGATTGGGCCGATCAGCAACACTCGTTGCAACAAGCTGAATTGAAGCATCAGTTCGTATGGTCCGTGGCCTTCCACAACGTTGCTGCTGTTGTCTCAGTTTCTTTAAATTTCAATACCAGTTTTTTATGCACCTCTTCGAAGGACTTCTTTCAATACCATCAATATTTCTGTAATTCCTCTGAATTGCAGTAACCGAACAATTACATCGGAAGTAAAGTTCTGCCATTTTTGCTCGTTGTTCCATTGTTTAGCGATTCATTTTGAGGGGTGGATTTTATGAATTTTTTGGGCAATATGTTGTGATTGTCGGTAGACGATACGCTGGTAGTAAACTTTGAAATCTCCTCATTCATTCTGAGTTAACCAAATCTCTTTACTATTAGTAGTTTTATAGCTATAATAGTTTTAAAAAGGTACCTTACTTATGGGCCACCCTGTACAAGCACACTGAACAAGTAAAGCTACAGATATCAAAGATAAAAATGCATTCAAAAATGTACATAAAAAACAGGTAAATATAGTTTGATTTTAACTATCAAGAGCGTCCTGATAGTTCAATATGTTAAATTATACTCTGGTCTCGTGATAAGGTAAAAAATAAATGCACAAGGTCACTTCTTTGAATTTCTTTCAACGAATCGTTTTTGCAAGCAATCAAAAGAAAGTCTAACGCAGCTGGACAGAAAAATATTCCGCTGCTGTACTGCGCTCTGATAACTGGTTTGGCAAGCAGAGCCCACAATCAGGTGGTTGACCTGTGTTTATTACATCAAGGATTGTAAAGGAATTTTACAGTCCCCGAGTTTCATTATCCTCTCTGCTGTCACGCCGAGGGACTGAAAAGTGCTTAGGATATCGTTGAAGAAATTTACTGTATAATTCGTCCCTCAGCCGCTATTTCAAGTATTCAAGTGAAGGTTATCTGCTTATTTTTTTTCTAGCCGGCAGTAAAAATGTTAACAGATTAGCAATGATCAATTTTAAGTTTTCAAAGTTCCTTTCAAACCTTCTTCTTAAATGTTTTATACCATACAGTTTGGCTTGCGACTAAAGAATCTGTCAAAGTATAGTAGTCATTGTGCATAGCGCCACTCATTGAACAAAGTTTCTATGTAGATTGAATCAAGTGAGACCTGAATCTAAGCTCAAGTCTATATCCTTTAGTTATATCTAGATCGTTATTGCTGCTGTGCAATGTATTTTAGCACTTAGTACTTCACTAAGAGCAGCAGTTACATAAATCAATTCAATATTCCCTATAAATTACTGCTCGTGACACAATCGTGATTTGGATTTCCTTAGCTCAATAAGCCTCAACTCAAAGATGAGTTGAATGGCAAGGAGGAAACATTCACTACCATTCGCAGCTTGTGATAACTGGGCGAAATTTTTTAAGCTGTTTGCAAACGCGGAAAAATGGCCTGCAATTGTGGCACCAGTTGGGAAGAGTAGCTATTGGAGGAACTTGCTGGACAACAGGACTCCTAAAATTTTATTACAGAAACATGGCTGCATGGTCTGTGTGGTTCTCAAACTGTGCGTCTTTGATTCACATTCTGAACATAGGTGCTAAACGTGCTGTGCAATTACATTGAAATGTTTTTGAATTGTGTATCTAATGTTGTTCACATTTTCTATAGTATTTTCCGCATAGTTATCTTGGACGGCGAGAAAATGTAAAGATTGAAATATTTTTCTAATTTTGAATAGAAGGTTCACTCCAAGGTGGTGCAAAGATCATCTTTGAGAAAACAGCTGTATCAGAATGCTGTAAAAATTAAATCTTAAGGTGTATTACTGAAAACTAAAGACTGTTAACAATGAATATTAAAAATGATGAATGTGAACTAAGAATAACGTTATACGTAACGAAATTAAAGTTTCCCAAAATAATTATTTTTTTTTAGAACAACTTTCTACTTCTAGGGCCAGATTTTCATTTAAACATCCTGAACTTCATTAGGTTTACATTAGATTTACTCTATTTCTTCTTTCACGAAGGTGCTCGGAAATTAACAAACAAAATAAACCCTTTTTAAAAGGTTTGGGTTCATGTATGTTAGAAATCTGATGGCACACACGCCTAGGGCATGGCGTCGGCTAATAATAAACACATTTATATTGTTAGTGGTCAGTTTCTGCATTATTGAGCTCGCAGTCTATAGAGCATTTGAGGAAGTAACTCTACGGAACCTGAGAGGACTATCGTCACTCCCAGGTGAGGGTATGAACATACTGCTGTCTTTAATTAGATTTTCTTAAGAGATTTACATATTTTTATTTTTAAAATTTAGTCTGCAGGCGCAACAATAAAAAAATTACAGCTATTCTGGTAGAGAGTATGGTGAAAATATTCTTTTTGTAGAAGCTAGATCCACCCTCCGGTCATACTTTTTTCTTCGAGATCTATGATTCGACAGCCTTTCCTGCTGGCGCTAGCGTTAGTTACTAGTTGGTTGTCAACCGATGAGAGGTGATGAATGTCTACAGTAGCATCAGCGTTCATCCTCAAACTATTCGTTGTGCTTCTGTCGCGATCCCTGTCATCTTTTTGGTGACAATTATGTCTTTTTAAATGTATTGACGAATGATGATTTTTATTATTGTAGATAAGATACTAGTCTTTTGATCTGTTGGTTAACTTTATCCTAGTAAGTTATCCACGGTTGTCTGATCTTTAGACTTAGTTTGTTAGTTTAGATCAGTGTTTAGTCAGCATTTTCACAAGGCACCTGTTAGCAATTCTTGTTAGTTTTTCAACAAACCATTTCATTAACGCATTTTTTTAGGTTTCTTGAAATGAAATAGACGGTCCCAAACTTTAGTTTCTACCATTTTCGACATCAATGAGTGTAGCAGAACTCGAATGTTTATTTTTCGAACTCGTGTTTTAGAAGTTACTGGTATCTTTTTGGTTTATTTTAAAAATTTCTGAAGTTGCTAGTATTAGTATCAAAACATGCTCAGGTGGCTTATTGTACATCTTGCTAGTTTCTTTGTGTTTAGGCTTTCAAATGAATTCTTTAAGAATTTATTTTTAATCAAGATGCATTTTTTACAGACTTGAGTATATCTCGATGCTTCCTATTCAACCAAACTGAATCTATCGGTTGTGCAGTTGATAGAAATTCAAGAATTTTTTTATAGGGGCGAGTCTCTCTCACTTTGTCTGAATGTTTGGGTCGTTCACATCGCAACAATAGTTCCAAAATCTCGACTAATTGGAGTAATTTTATTATCATAAGCTGATAATTTGTTGATACTAAGCGGTGCGACGCGAATAAGAATGCCTTATTAAGGGGTTTCCTACTTGTGTACATGCGATGCTATACCGTAAATACTTCCTTTTTTCTGAGTAGAAGTAACTGTACTTCACTGGATACAGCTGCATTGACATTGTGTGTTTGACGACAGTGTAAATGTAGGCTGATGATTTAGAAGTTAGCATGTTGTGCGGTTGTCATTGTTATTTTTAATGGTAAAATAAAATATCGAGTGATGTTTTTCGATCGTATGATGCATTCTTTACCTTCCCGATTGGATCAGTAATAGTTAAATTTCTTGGGTATTTCAGCATCGTGTTATTCTGTCAAGTCCTAATGTCTTGATAGCTTTGAGTGCTGATGAATCTACAGTCCAAAGCAATGAAAATCACTGGTCAACATTGCAAATGAGGTAGAATATAACCTAGAGGCTGCAACAGCAAATAATGAACACCCCGTTTTTCGTCGGATTTTGTTTCATGAGTGATAGACAGAGTGGGGGCTCGTGTATCAGCGTGGTGGTATAGAAGCACTCGTCTTCCCTTAATGGTGTTCATAATAATCAATAGAGTGAGTATTTTTACCTTTTAGTTCTTCGTTTATAGATGAACATTGTGTAATCAATGAGCTTAATGTCGGTAGTTATCTCAAAGTTTATGAAAAAACAAAACTTTATATGGAGCGTTGCAATTCTTGCTTCTAGCGATGCGGTGATAGGCTGTTGTATAACTCCATTACTTCACTGTTCTGATGTTCCAAGTAAAATTTTAAATGAAGTTACTGTTTCTTTTGTAAAGAGTTTTCGAGGTACTATAAGATTGCGTTCTACGAATGAAATGATTGTTAAATTGTCATGCATGATAATAGAACATTGTCAAAACAATGCACACGTTCAGATTAAACGGTTCAATTTCTGGAACCTAACTTCAGCAAAAATGTACTTTCAATTTTTTGTGACTACTTATATAATAAGCTGGACAGCGTCTTCTTGTATCAGGTTGATCGGTGGGCACTAGCAGGGAAGATGTAAGAGTTCAACACAGGGTATGCCAAAAGACGAGGTGAACAGGAAAGGAATAGAGGAGAGAAATAGAAATGGCGCGTTGCGTATATGTTTCAAGCGATAGAGGTTTATCCATGGGGTCGATTTCGTATCAGTTCAAATCGTCTTTTTTATAATTCTAATGCTTATCCTGGCTACGCAGGTGTGGAGTACGTCTCTGGGGAAGTGAAGCTGTTTACCAGTGAAGAGAAAGCGTACCGGCTGGCACCCGCATACCCGGCGTCCTTTTATCACTCGATTCACCCGCTCGTGTACCCTTACAGCACTGACAACCCTCAGGTAAATGTTTTGTCCTGAACATGTTATGATTAGAAGCGGGGAAGTAAAAAATGTGTGCGTGTATAAATATAAATTAAATGATGTATGTATTACGTTTAGTCGTCAGTAACGTGATCTTTCACCCACCAGGCCGGGAAATATGAAAAGACCCCAAGATTTATGCGGTATAGATATGCAACTTTCTCATTTGTCGCTTGTCTTAATAAGGAGTGTTGTGAGATCGAGTAGCTTTAATAAGGCGGTTGTGAATTTTTGTTTCTACGAATAAAAAGTTTGGACTATTGGTCACAAAATTATCCAAAACTGTTGGCGTTAAATTTCCGAGTATATTAAAGGTTTTCAAGTCACTTCATTGATTTCGAATATAATTTGTACGAAGTGTTAGAAAAATTATGAATAGTAATATTAATTGCTTAATTTTATATTTTACTTGGGGCGAGTGAAGCTGTGGATTGAACAAATTTGTTACTTAAAATAAGAATGAGTCGAGATTATGTATATCTTACAAATACTGAACACACCAGCTACGCTCTGAGTTGCAATTACTTTTACACATATAATTTACTTTCAATAATGATTTTAAAATATTTTGTGCAAAAACTTCAGCTTACGGCGTCAAAAATGATATATTTGCTTCCTGTGAAGTAGTTTACGGAGCATTTTTTTTAGCGCTCTAACTTACTTTCTAATAAAAAAATTTCCTGTGTGATTCTTTGTCCATTGCAGCGATTATTTAGTTGTAATTTTTAGTCTGTTCAGTTATTGTGATCTTGAGCATCGCAGGCAATTATTAAAAGAAATTGTACGCAATCAGCAGCATCAAAAGTACGGGATGATTAATGAACAAAAAATTGTCTTGTTTATTTGTGATATGGTATTAAAATGAATTTATCTAGCACTTCATGAAGACTAGATTAGATGTGAGTTGGCAGATAAATAGTAACTAATTTAATAAACTCTAAAGATAGTTTCTCTTACCGATAATGTCACTTTTTCTCATCAAATTTCAACTTTCATCATCTCGTTAATGTGCTAATTAGCTTAACGAGTAAATGTTTCGGGGAACAAAAACACAAATTTACTGAAACCTGCAAACCATATTTACTGCTTAATTTCCCGCTAATCCTAGCAGAGAATTTTTCAAACCTAGAAAGAAAAAGCCTAAAAAAATAATAAACACAATATTGTCACACTGCACGACCATTCACTGTCGAAATTGTGGCTTTCTTTCTAAAAAAAAATTATGCCCCCATTTGATGAAGGCCTCATTGTCATACTTTTATAACCCTTATCTGAATATTACAACCCCAAGAATTAAATTAGAATTATCTTAATTTTATAGCCCTTTGCTGATTTACAAGCACAAGAATTAGACATATTTTTGTCGTGCTGTATACGTCCTCCAACGTTAGTACCGTTCTTGTAGAAGCGATTTTATTTTAGACATAGTTATCGTAAAGTTTATCTTCCAATACAGATCGCAAAAATTGTTTTCCTGGATGAGCCAGCTGCTAGAGTTAGTAGTGTATCCACATTCAATTCTTGAGTTAGAAAAACATCTTAAATATCCGTAGAATACGCAACTGGCTAAGATTTTCGTCTCGAAATTGGCGCACTGTGTATTCATTTTTTTTAAATATACTCGCTATGCACAGGGATTAAACATAATTTAGGGACGTCGCTAATAATTTAAAGACAAAACTAGCACTACTTGTATTGCATAGTAGTAGTGTTTATTAATTCATTTAAATCACGAGTGAATTTTAAAAAAATTCTAACCGATTTGAAGGTTCGTTTGAACGAACTGCTCCATTTGAACATCGACAACCTGACGGAGGCGGAGCTTCTGGACAGAGTCCTGGATGGCTTCACGGTGCCCACCTACAGATGCCTTAACACGTTGCCTGCGATTACCTAGCCGGTGCAAATCTTTACTTTGTACACACAGTCACTAGAAAGCCTTGAAAAAATTATAGAACCTAACCTGAGCGACCCACCGGCGGGTCGTATCGCACTCAACGTGTTAAGATGGTCCGCATTGGCGGTTCGTACTGCACGCTCAGACCTGAGGCAGAGAAGTACGTGATCTGCTGGTAACAGGAACAAAAATTTGTTGAAATGGAACTGTACTGGTTCTATGTGTTGGTAATTGTCTCAAATTTGTCACTTAGTTAAATGAGTAAAACTAAATCATTTTCTCATTGATTGTAGCCAGTTTTGGGACCCCAGATACGCGTGTCTTTGATGTTTGTAGCTACATACAAGGTGTTAGGATCCCTAAATTCTGCCTGAAACTCTACGCTAGAGTTTTTAAAATTCGTATTGCTCTTCTATTTGAGAGGTATGTAACTGAAAATACTGAGTTTCATTGTGATCCTAGTACGTTATTGCTATTTTTGAGTGATCATTAATCGGTGCCGATCTCCGAAGTATGAAATAACTCTTCTGTGGGATGTCATTATTTCCTTGTTTCATAAGACGCTCGTGTACACAGGACGCACATTCTTGCACGGTGCTAAGAGTAATAATCAAATGACACAGAAGCACTGGGCTCTAAAACTTAATTCAATAATATGGTTCATTAACAAATGCTAGAATCCTATGAATTTAAAACAATTCACTATTGAATTTCGAAATTAACACTTCAACTTTTCTGTCAAAATTAACATTGAACTCCTCGCCACTCGAAAGTTGCTCAACAATGTCATATTTTTTTCGGGTTGATTGGCGAATTTTTAATTCTGAACATCTTTCTCTAACAGGGTTGTCTGCTTTGATCCAGACCTAAAGCCCCAAGTCGACGACTGCCTCGTCTATTCATTTGGAGTAGGACATGAACTATCCTTTGACATGGCAATAGCCGACTACGGATGCGATGTCTTTGCCTTCGACTCTGACTACAAACACATGCACTACCCCAGGAACATTTATCCCAGGTACACAGGATTGAATCACTGAAATATTTATCTTGGTTGTCTTGATGTGTACAAGCATGACAACGTCAGAGCTTAACCCTTTCGGTACCAGCGGTACATATATGTCCCAGTAAAAACTTAAGTTCCCTAATGGTGTTTATTTTTCATTGTATGAATGTACCACTGGGGTTTTAAGTTGATATCAGTTGGTGAAGTAATTTAAACTTCCCTGATGGTGTTTTTTTTCATTCTATGAGTGTTCCACTAGGGTTTTTAGTTGACATCAGAGTATATTTGCCAAGTCTGCCAGTAAGATGGTGCCACTGGTGGCGTATGCTGGTGTGTGTGTGTGTGCAGAAAACAATCTGCTGACATGTAACTTTTAGATTTATATATCTACAAAGTTGTAGATAACTTTTTTGTTAATTTGCTTTTTAGAAAATACAAGCGGTACATATATGTCCCACTGGTGTTTCTTGGTGGGACACATGTGTACCACTGGTGTTTTATGATTAATAAAATAATTGCATTTATCTATAAATATGATAAATCAAACATATATTTTCGCTTTTGTTTTGTTTTTCATTACAGAAAATCATATATTTTGGTTAGATTAGTAATTTCTATTACAGGAACATGAGTAGGAGGGGATTGAATGATAGGCAGATCTTTGAGATACTGCAGAGCGATGATGAGGATGGAAACTTTTCTGACATCTCTGGTGCATCTGATGACTCCGTCAATGACCCTAACTACAAGATTGATGATGACAAGACAGAAGAGAGTTCTGACATCGAAGAGAGCGCAGATGACACACTGGCCAGTGATGAAGATCCAGGACAGGAGGAAGATAGTCAACAGGATGAAGATGAGCACCAGGGCGAGGAAGATGCAAGGCAGGAGAAAGATGATCAACAGGAGGAAGATGAGCACCAGATAGAATATGAACACCAGGAAGATGTTGAAAATCAGGCCTCAGGGAGCACAAAAAGAAAAGCAAAAATAACAGGGATGCCAAGTCAGAAGAAACAGAAGACTAGTGAAGAGGACAAGGAGACAACAGTCTGGCTGGCTCCTGGTCATGATTTAGAACTGCGGTTGTCGGTGACGACGGAGAGGAACACCAACTGCCTCAGCACCGGGCTGCATCGCGGATCCAGCGAGCTTCAGTTTTTCGAGGAGCTGTTCCCTAAGAGTCTGTTCCTTTGAATTGCTCAGTGCATCAACAAGAGGATCGACCTCCTGAGGCAGCAGAAGAAGACCATTACCTTTGTGTCCACTGATGGAGAGATCCGGAAGACTATTGGGATCATGATGGTGATGTCATACAACAGGGTGCCTGGCGTCAAGCTCTACTTGTCCACCAATATCTCCTTGGGAAACGAGTTGATCAAGAAGACGATGTCCAGAAATAGGTTCGAGTTCATCCTGTCAAAACTGTGCTTCAATGACCCAGAGAAGCCCGAAGAGAGCACCAAGACGTACTACACCAGCGAGCTGGTCTCTTGCTTGAAGAACTCCTACCAGAAGGCGAGGGAGGACAGCGCCTTCCAGAGCACCGACGAGTCTGTAGCAAGGATGGTATCACTCTATGAACAATTCATCTCTATATCTTTAAATTCTCTCCTAAATAGCACATGCATTACAATTTAAGTTAGGAGTAATCTTATTAATCACACTAGAATTAGTGTAATGATCATTATAGATTTTTTAGTCTTATTCTTACATTTTTATTGATCATTTTTAGAGACAACATAGTGATGTATTTTGTTTGTAATTAAATCAGTTCCAAGTGTTTCAAAAAAACTAAGGACGCCGATGTCGGCAACATTGAGCAGCGTTCTACCCGCGTTTCCGGTACGGACTATATAAATGCCGGAACCGGTGTCAAGAGCTTTTGTTGCCGTAAAATTCGTGTGTGTGTGTGTGTGTGTGCTTATTGTACGGGTAAGCATGTTATTCTAAATATTTTATACTTGTAATTTTTATGCCTAACCTTGCCAGTAGTATCTGTGTTCTTTTGGTGTATGTTTTGATTTTCCCCCTAGTGGTTACTTCTTCACCGGTGAAGTATTAAAGCAAGTCAAGTGTTAGGAATTGTTCCAATAGTACAACTGTGTTCGTTGCCATTCTTAGAGAACCTCATTTGAATAGGTTATTTCTGAAGACAGTATTAAATCTAGTCTGCAAATGTCCTCAGGTGTAGATTTTCTATTAACAATTTCTATCCAAAATATGAGTGTTCCTGATATTTGTGCTTCGGCAACAGTTTACAATTTGCCTTGTCAGGAGATTGAGAAACCCAATTTTGTGGTTATAGAGATGGTTTGGAATTCAAAAACCAGATTCTGTTGAGTGGATCTTTTGAGTGGGAACAGAATCTTAAGTCTGCAGCACGTCCTTGTTGATACAGAATAGGAGACGGCTTATATCATTTTTATTCTCAATTTTGTATGTTCAGGAATTATGTTTCTTTATTTGTGGAAAATGACTCTGTATTAATACTTTTTCGGACCTAAAAGCTATTCCCTTTAAGGTCTAAAACCAATAAGTTTGTAGCTATTGCATGATCAGCTAATTCTACCAACTTGCACTCAACTAGACGTGTTCCATGACATTAATTAACTAGAAATATCTCTCTGGTACTTCTTTATTCAAAGTTATTCCTGTTTTTATATATAAACTGTATATATCTTTATTCAAAACAGTTTGCCTCTTTTTGAGGGTTATTGCCTTCAGCAATCATAAAGAAACCAATTCTCCCAGTATTAAGTGTTAACATCTGAACATTGTGATTATTGCAAGCTTCTAGTCCAAGACATCTTTAATGATTGGAGTTGTCAGGGGTTAGTGAGGCAAGGCCTTTTTCAGCTTCTTCTGGAAAATCGTACTCATCTTTTTATCCCTCTGTGCAGCCGTCATTCCTTTCTTCACCCACTGTTAGTGACACTTTAGAAGCTACAGAGTCATCGGCACCAACTAACATACTATACTGTCTTTACTAAGACATGGCAGCTACTCAGTTATAATCAAAGACTGAAACAAACAAAGATTCATACCTCTACATATAGGAGGCAGAGTGGAATCAATCACATTAACACTTAACACCATTCACCATCACCACAAATTACTGGAGGCTGGAACCGCTTCCCAGTGATCAACCTGAGTCTTCACTTCAACCTGAGGACCCTCCTTTGGCAAGATCCCATGCAAGTTGAAGAACGAAGAACTCTCTTATTTACTCATTCTGGCCTGCAAGAATAAAACGCTGAGCCTAAAAACTTGACAGCCTTTAATTGACCTCAAGTTTAGGTCACAGCAGCAGTATAATAAAAAGAACCCCTTTATTAAAACTAGTGGAGTTCATTGGTGAGAAATAGCACCAATAAAGCTAACTTCACAAGTTCATGTTGAAATTCAAGGGCCGCTCCAGCAAGAAGCAGTACATGCCCATGAAGAATACCAAGCGAGGCATCAAGCTGTGGGTGAGGAGCTGCGCTGAGACTGCCTATGTCTATGACTTTGACATCTACTCTGGGAAGGCCGACAACGACAGTGGCAAACTGTAAGGTGAGAAGGTCGTCAGGAAGCTGTGTGACAGCCTCAGGAACCCTGATGTCACCATCGCCTTTGACAGGTTCTTCACCAATGTCAACCTGATGGACACATTTCCCTACGCAGCTGTTGGCACCTGTATTCTCAACAGAAAGAACATACCGAAGTTCGAGGGGAAGATCGCTAAGGGTGAGTCCGACTTCCTGGTCAACTAGAAGACCCTGGCTGCACGCTGGATGGACTCCAAAGAGGTCCTGGTCCTTGGTAACTGTAATAAGGACAGTTTCCAACATCACCAGGAAGCAGAAGGATGGAACGAAGGCTGACGTCCCCTGCCCCGACTCCATCGCCTTGTACAATAGGATCATGGGCGGTGTGGACCTCTCCGACGAGAAGGGCAAGCTGTACGATTTCAACAGGAAGTCCATAAAGTGGTGGAAGAAGGTCTTCTACCGTCTGCTGCTCTTCACTGTCGTCAATGCCTGGATCCTGTACCAGGAGGTCAACCATCTGAAGATCCCCCTCCTGGATTTCATGGTGCCTCTGGCTGAGAAGCTGATCGCCTGCGGAGACAAGATGTCAGCTATCAAGAAGAAAAGTGCTGGAAGACGAAGTTCTGCTCTTTCTTCTTTGGTGAACATCAGCGACCATCTGCCCTTTGAGGGGGATACTAGGAGATGCTGCTTCCACTGTGCCAGGGAACATCAGAAGGACAAGAGGACCAAGACCCTGTGCACCGCCTGCCAGATCCCACTCTGCAAAGCTGTGTTTCACCCCCTACCACATGAAGTAGAAGACTGACTGAAGACAATAATGTGTAACTTCTTTTGCATTTTTTTAAACAACTTTAGTATTATTTTTATAATTTTGTTGCAATATTGCTAGTCCAAAAAATTATGCAAAGCATGAAAAGTGTATAATACCGGTATTCTAATGTCTAATAAATATTTTGTTTCCTACAGTTGTTTTTCTACTTTCCTGTATAAATACATTATTTAGATTGTATCCCAGTATTGGTGCAAAAATCCCCAGTGGGACATATATGTACCACCAAAAAACCCCAGTGGGACATGTATGTCCCACCCCATTTGGGGGGTGAGGGGGGGTCGGAGGGTCACCAAAAATTTGTTGCTAACTAATGTGAACCCATAGACCAAGAATATATGCGTGGCAGTTCTGTAAATCTTCCCAATTAATTTGGTACTGAAAGGGTTAACGTTTGTGTGATCTGACATCCACTGACCCCTACTCCCTCTCCGGAGGAATGGTGTCATGCGGTATTATAATCCAAGGTTTATAGTGTCATGGTGCATAATTTTGCAAAAGAAATGGTATTGTGGTGCATTATTTTCCGAAGAACTAGTGTCATGGAGCTTTATTTTTATAGCACGACGATTTGCTCTGAACTGGCTTTTCCATGTGTGTTGAGATTAACAACGCCGATGGATCTCACCCGTGCACCTCTGTTTAAACATGTTTACCGCGATGTGCGCCATATTGGTATATGCTGAACGGCAAACCAAACCTGCCAAATCAGCAATCGCAGCCAACGTGTTAATTATACGAGTTTTTTTTACATGTATTTGATCTCAGGTTGAACTATTTAGTCTCGGCACCTCCCTGCATTTTCTTGGTATCGGG
Source organism: Trinorchestia longiramus (assembly GCA_006783055.1). Classification (NCBI taxonomy): domain Eukaryota; kingdom Metazoa; phylum Arthropoda; class Malacostraca; order Amphipoda; family Talitridae; genus Trinorchestia; species Trinorchestia longiramus. Next base: position 2,422 of record VCRD01002265.1, on the reverse strand, counting down.
TACCTCAATCATGTTGAGCAAGTTATTGTTTTTTAATCATTGTTTCATCATTCATTATGCATTTTTTAAGCCTTCAGAAAGATCACTAGGCGATAAACATGCAAAACATATTTCACTCTATTTATTACCTGCAATATAATCATTGTTTATTTCTGGCTTAGTTCTTAACCCATTTGGGATCCGCTGTTGATATAATAGTTTTTCCCTTTGTTTCAGAAGTTTAAACATTTTAATTCGTACGTTCTGTTTTCAGGGTTACATTCCTCAAAGTTCGTTTGGGCTGGAGGAGACAACTCTTAATCCTGTCAGATCCGTCCGGCAGATTCCCGTATGTGTATCGCCCTCTGAGCGACATTAAAGTTCTCCTCGGCCATGCCCAAGCGCAGATCGCAGTTCTCAAGATTGACATTGAGAACTCCGAGTGGGACGTCTTCGATAAATCTATATTCCAGGTACTGAAGTAGTCTGTTCCGATTACAATCTTTACAAATTATGATGCTCTAACTATGGGAAAAAAACTTCCAGCCTATTTTAGCGTTTTTGGTTTGGTTACACATGGGAAGTATATTTAGTTGTTAACAGTAGCACTACACGTGAGGCTTGGATCTGTTTTTCTCAACAACCGGCGGTGCAAAGTAAAACGCGCAACTCTTCCAGACACCCTAACCTCGTAATTTTGTCAATATTTTAGTCTAATGAAAAGTTTCTGCAACAAATGACTCTCTCTTGCCGCAAAGTGCATGAAGGAATAATATTTTATTGTATTTGAGGGTCTTGTTGCTATCCTAGGGTACGATTCTTGAGCTTTGAGGAAGAGGCTGGTAGTGCTTGCTTTCGTCAGTGTACCTTGGAAAATTAGTAATCTTCAGTACTGCCTTAGCTATCCCCTTCAGAATCAGCAACCTTCACAGACTGCTGGTGTGGGTGACGTATTGTTCGATGGTAAGCCTTATCATCTCGTTCGTTTTTTTTTTCTTTGTCTCGTGGAGAGACTGGCGTTCCGTGCAACTGCTCTCCTATACGAGCCTTCAATGTTTTGTTAGCATCATCTTTTTGCATTCTTTCTCGCACTAACAAAACATTAAAACAAAAACATACACTTTCAAGCTCACGTATAATGCTGATAATTCAACACATGCTGTAACCCTCACGCATCCTTCGAATTTTCTCTGCTTGTGATGCAGGGAGCAGATAGGCTGACAGACTGACAAACTTGAACTATTTCTTCTCATTTCTAGATCACCGAAACTTATCCCTACGACCCTCTATCTTAAGTCACAAGATAGACGAGAACAGTCGCTGGAAGCATGATCACTAGTCTCAAAATGTTAGCGTTAATAATTTAAAACTACTGTATACTTCATGTATATCTGAATGAAATAAGTTCATTTTTTTATCC
>VCRD01002264.1:59874-94072 GCA_006783055.1 Trinorchestia longiramus | reverse complement strand
TTGTGTGGATGTTGGAGTAAGTCTGCTTGTGAGGATGTTGGAGTAAGTCTGCTTGTGAGGATGTTGGAGTAAGTCTGCTTGTGAGGATGTTGGAGTAAGTCTGCTTGTGTGGATGTTGGAGTAAGTCGCATCACAAAGCTTTGCCCGCGTGTACACCCAAGTCTCGCACTACGTTCTATTGCTGAACGTTGTTCACTGCTGCTCTTGAATTAAGGCGCCTTGCTTCATGCGCTATGGCCGCGGTACTTACTGCCAGGCATACGAGCCCAGCAGTTTCGGTTACAAACGCTAATTGAAACTGCAGGTAGTCTCCGACTTTGCAGTTACATGGCCAATAATCATCTTTAAGTTATAGATGCCCTTCTCACTCTCTCTATCTTTAGGTCGACTTGATTATCTCGCTTGCTGTTCCCATTGGGCGGAGGATGTCGAAATTAAAAAGTTAAACTTGTTGCACGTTATGAAAAGGGTAATAAAGATTGATTATTAAGTACTCAAATTATATTTCAGTTTTCAAGTACCAATGAAGTGTGAAGATGTTCATATACTTGCTAGCGCTCCTAGTTTTAAGTTTCATCTCATTGAAAGGCAACAGGAAAATTTATGGTTAAGAATGGCAACAATGATAAATGGTGGAGGTTTTCCCGTGGTTGAATGTATACTTTAACTCATGAAAAAGAAGATTGTTACAAATTTAAAAATTCTTGATGAATAATGATTAATGAATGTGTTTGCTGCTTCAATCTTCATGTGGTTCATGTATAAAGTGCTAGAGATTCAAGCGTTTTATTCGATTAGTTCAATTTAGGACTACGAGATCAATTCTGTGCAAAACAAGTCTGTGTCTCTATTAGTCGGTCATGATAAAACGGAAATGACATTCTATAAACTATTCCATTTATTTGCTATTTATCGATCATTTGAACGAGTATCCCTACTAAATTTTTCAACAAAAAAATGCGATATACTCGTACAACTCCATTGTTGTTCAAGTGCTCAGCTTTACTTATGCTGTGCAGGGTACCCCTAAAAAATGTCCCATGATTGGACTGCATGAGAGCACGTGTAATCAGCAAGTTGTGCACAACAGACTTGCGCCTTGACACCTGACAAAATTGGCCTCCGCCTCGACGAAGGGAACACAATGAGGCGCCAATATCGGGTGGGTGTCGTATTAAGGAAGCTGAGTCTCACAAATTAATTTTGGATATTCAGTCTCCCTGAGCGATGCAATTAAAAGATAAAGGCTCAGCCCCGGTCCTTCTTCCTTCATGGGCCTTTTTTCACTCCCCCGATACTGGGGTTTGGTAAAGGGCGTTGCGTTGAAGAGCTATTTGAATATACTTTATTTAAACGAATGCCGTACAATTGAATAATTCAAGATTATGTAGTATATGGCAGTCTCGAATTAACTTATTAGCATAGCTTATGTTCTGGCTCCGGCTCGACAGAGAGGTTAAGGGGACGAGTATTGCTACTAATGCCAAACTCGAGCAGTAGTTCGATACCCCTTCACAAATGCAGAAATTCCGCAAACACAAGAATCGTAGAAGTGCTTATTATTCCTGTGCGCTACGTAGTGGCAAGATCTTCTAAACTAAAGATCTAACAACCTGTTATTAAGTAATGTGCTCCACTTTTTAATCAACTTCACTCCTGTATAGATGCAAACTCCCGGTGTGTATCAGGATTTGATTACATGTTTGTTCTCCAAATGACATTCACAACAACCTTATCTTTTATTTCTAAATAAAGATTTATATTTCGGAAAAATTATTACGTCATGGAAAGGATTATGGTTTACTGCCGTTCTGATGAACATGCTGTCTCAGCATTCTCTTAGAGTACTTACGATGAATTCGAGATTAAATATATGTATAGCAAATATTTGTGTACCGGTGTAGAGGAGCTGAATAAGATTCCTTCCGTACAGTTAACGAGTAACGTGTTGTTCCTATTTCTCTTAGGGTAATGAATTGATCCTACTTCATATAGTTGTCTAGATCACTGAACTGTTTCAAGACTACTAAGCTCACGCAATACCTGCAGTGAAGTTTCTCTTCGAAAGATGTAGCCCATAACAGTGATCAGTCTCAAAGAATCAACGGTGATTTACGTCTATCAGGGCAGAATATACGAAAATTTAAGAACGAATACTAAAAGGGACTTAAATTTTACGATGCTTTTACAGGGGGTAGCGTAAGTGGCTTACACGTCCATCCTCATTTTGATATTTTTTGTGGCGATGTACAGAAACTGAGACGGACATCCTTGAGGCCATTAGCACTAGTATATACTGGCACAAGTGCAGGAGACGTGGACGAGAAGTTATTCTGGGTGGAGTTCATTAGTTCTTCAAGTAATGCCATTGTGGAAGATAATTCTGCCGTTATTCATGTCGCTTTGAGTTAATGTCGGCAGCAAACAAGTGACTGCAGACATGAGTTATACCCCAACTAATGCTCCTAAAATATTATTTAGCTGTGTTTTGTTGTATTTTGTTGTGTTGATTGCATTTGTATCACGTTATGCGTTCAGTCAAGTGAGTCGTAGTACAGAGTGAGTCATTACAAAGTGTCATTTAGCTGACCTGTGAACAAAGACAAGAATGTAGAAACAAGCGTGTTATACTTGAAATGCATCATTATTAGTATTCAACATGTATTTATAATTTCTTTACTCGTTAAGTTCCGTTATTAAATATATTGAGTAAACTACACTTTAATTTAGATCATTCAAAGAAAGTTTTATCTCTGAATACTACTTGAAAACCCTTTTTGATCGAGTTTACTTTTGATGGTTATAGATTTTGTGTTATAATTATCAACAGAAAAAGTTAAATAAATATCAAGCAACAGGGCGCATGTGTTCCACAGCCAGTCAGCCAGTGAACATATTTTGTGTGTGTGTGTGTGTGTGTTTGCTCTGACTGACATCACGCTCAGACATGTCGTGTGGTGACCGCTGTGCCGGCACACACAGATAAAAACTTCGGTTACAGTTTCTTCAACTAGAACTACAAACAAAACTGAAGTTTCAAAATGTATATCTGTAGAATAAGTTCTACGCGTCCGTGTTTCTAGCAAAGTAGAAACTTTTTCCAGGTAAAGAACATTCACTGACATCGAGCATTACAATTAATTATGGTAAAATTCAGCAAATTTTATCCACAATTACGTTACTTACTCGAAGTAGGTGAATTCATTTTCGAGTTCCATAATTTTGTTAGCTGAGAAAAATTATCCATGGTCACTCATATGAAGGTTTTGGGGACAAAAATAGTAGTTTTAGCTTATGATGAAATAAATATGTCCGCATAGAATTCATTTTTTTTTTTCGTTTTACTGTATGATATTCTAAAACTTTTCTCAATAGTAGTTCATTTCAGCAACATTTCACAGAAGGGAAGAAACACTCGAGTATTACAGCAGTTATCAGGTAAATTCTATTTTATTATTGCTAGTGAAGTCGTAGATCAACCAGAATATTACTTCAGAGAAATTATTTTGACAATTTCTAGGTATATTTCCTAACTCCAGACTTAAACCAATCATCCAGAATTCTGTAGATGATGGTTAGTTGGCAACGTTGTTCCCACGAACAGGAAGGTGGCTTGCCAATTAGAGCCGGGAACGATTATGGCCGCTCCGAGTGCGGTTCCTCACAGCTCATCTCTGATTTATTCAAGTATAAATTGGGACCTAAACGAGCGTAAGTTGGTCTCGCTCGCAGACCTTCACCTATCAAATGACACTAATTTAATGAATCTGTAAGATGCTCTCTCTGATAAATATGACGCTAAATTAACGTCATCTTTTGATGGACAACTGTGAAGTCTAACAAGATTGTCATGTGTTTTAAGAAAGCTAGTTGCTAGCTGTATATAGTAGAAAGTGATCCTATAAAGTGGACCAATATCTTTTCATTATTTATTGGTATCTAGAATACCAATTGCATAAATATGTTCTGTTTGCACTTGCATATATGAATAAGATATGAACCTAACTTATGCGTGGAATTCACATTCAATAAGATACCGATAAATAGTAACAAATTCGCGGTTCACTTTCTATGACTTACTGTAATTGAACTTTACGAAGCTTTTTTTACACGCATTTTCTCGTGTACTTCTTAGCATGTGCATTGAAACTTGATGACATTTCTTATTACTAGTAGACCTACACGTGAAAATTCACGTAGTTTTTACAAATTTTGTTCGTTTGATTTGCCAGTGAACGCGGGCTTTGGAAAAGAGTTTCTACCTTGTAGGATGTGCCTTTGGTATCCACAATACAATGCTTACAATACATGTATACCCTACCGTATTTCTTCCTATCTAAATCTTTAAGAGCGTCACAGAGAGACGGACCAAGCAAGCAACAAACTGAGTGTTATTATAAAGGGGAATATTTCTCCAAAATGCCACCAAGTGGAAGTGGTTCGAAAGTGCCTGTCGCTTGTATTTATGATACTCTAAATGATTGTTTCTTGAGAGCCATGAATATTGAGCTTTACTTCATCTTTTCCGTATGGAAGAATTGTGCTGATTCAGATGTGAGGTCCCCAATCAAATAGAAGGACTTGGAGACTGCACGAAGCGTGGCAGAGCTGTTGCATTCGGCACCGCAGCCATGCCGTACTGCTGTTCCAAGCCATTAACTTGCTAATTGATCGTGTTATTTGCGGTGATTGCCCTATTGTGTCTGCTAGCCTTATTTGTATGCACCTGCCGATGGGCCTGTATTAGGCTGAGACGAAGGAAAACCAGCAAGGCGAGTCCTGAAGAAATTCAGTCGGTCGTCATTGATTAAAGAGACTCTTAAGGTCTCCATGAAGTTCTCCAAGTCAAACCCGGGGCTGTGGTTGATCCTGATCATTTTAGTGGCGGGGCACCTAAAAAGGAAGAGGCATTCCATGGTGTGACTGCTGTGGTGAGCAACAGGGAACCATTGATACCTTGTAACTTTCAGCTCTTCGCTGGGTGGGTCAGCGTCGCCGAGTAGGCGTATGACAGGTCTTCATTTCTTCGTGGTCTTGAAAATGATGTGGATTTAAAATCTTCGGAATTTCAAGTGCTCTGGGTGGAAGTTATGAGAGGGTGGATCATCTAACGACATTCTCCTGGTGACATTGTGAGAAACTGTCAGAAGCTTGGGGAAAATACTATCATATACACGGTCACTGAAAAACCAAACCTAATTGGAGTTGTCACCACCGCAGAAGACCTTAGTAGATATGACTTCATGAATCCAATCCAGTCGAAATTTTTGTAGATTTTCAAAAAATTTAAAATCTTTGGCAGAAAAGAGCGTTAACATCTTCAAAGCGACTTGCAGGAAGAGAATTTTACCTCAAAGGAGAAAGTGTAGATTGCAGAACGTCTTGAATCATTTGAAATGAACTTCAAACTGGGCACCACGCACCACAAGCTGCTGAGTCCAGCCAATCAGCGCACGAGAGACCTCCTTTTGCAAGCCCTTGTCTCTGCGGTGGTGGAAACTCGTGAAGGAACTCGTGAGGGAACTCGTGAGGGAACTCGTGAGGGACCCCGTGAGGGAGCCTCGTGAGGGAGCCTCGTGAGGGAGCCTCGTGAGGGAGCCTCGTGAGGGAGCCTCGTGAGGGAGCCTCGTGAGGGAGCCTCGTGAGGAAACTCGTGAGGGAGCCTCGTGAGGGACTCAGATAAAAAGTCTGCTATCATTTATAAGCTTATTAAGTTTCATTGAATTTCATATTTTAATTGCCATGCCTAAATGAAAATTGTATCCTGAGTTATTTGTTTAGTTATCCATAAGTCAGTGTTACGCTAACTTCCAAACTCCTTTTTTTCACTTGCACGCACTTAGCAATTTATATCCTCCAAAAGAAATAGACAAAAATGATCGCGCTAAATAGATAAGTTTATTGGCTCAGTTTTGAGCCCTGAATCCAACCAAACGTTATTTATTCAAACTTGCACTTGCATAAGCTCAGCTTAGAGAGTGTCAGTTATTTCAAATTCTTCGTTTCAGCTCAATTTTTTCTTCGCAAATAAAAGATGAGTAGGTGCAATCTGAGTTAAATGAATAAGCTTACCTCATCACATTAGGATTCTGTAACACATACGAGTCTGTGTCCGTGTTTTGTTGAGTGCATCAAAAGTTTGAGAGTGCATATGGAACCAAATCGTTTCTGTACTTTCTGCTTAGTTTATTTTAAGCTCCGAGTGCTTTTCCTCCAGAGCAGCCTCGTAAATATCCAGAAGTGCTTTTGCTCAGTCAGCCGCGGGCGAGAAACTAATACACGCTTTCGTGCCGCAAATTTCAATTCCTCCATTCGCCGCTTGTTGATTTATTGTTCAATATTTTCGAGTTAGTTCTGCTGGAGATAACCTGATACCTATAATTTGAGGCCACCGTAGCGGCGGTAGCGCATTTGGCATTCAGGCAAGAAGCGAGGGGCTCTATTGATATATGTACAGACCCTCTGATAGCTGAGCAATCGATCACTCGGCCTCATTCGTATTCGATGTGCGCGCCGTGTGGTAGAAATGCCTCCCTGCTCTCCATATCATTGCTCAAGAGTTACCATTTACTGGACCCTGATCATAAGCTGTCACTGGCTGCGTCTTCCGTGAAGCCTCATAACGAGGGCGCAAAAAGATGCAATATGGACTTAACTCCTAGGGAAACTGCTAAGGGTAAATCTGGAGAGGTAATCGAGCTAATAAAGGACGTGGAAAAGAAACATCAGTGAATCTGGGAGTGAATTAAGAGTGATGATGAGCAGGAGAATAAAAGTTCCTTCGTTTATAATAGACTTGCGGAGAAAAAGGCTCGTTGAATGAGGAAAAAATTATCATGTCATTCGATAAGGTAAGGTGAAGTGAAGAAGATGAAGTAGGTAGTAACCCTTAAAATGAATATCGTAAAACGAGCAAAAGTGCCTGAATCAAGCGCAAAATATGAATACAAGAAAATTGTCTAGTAAAATGTCATAAGCACAGAAAGCTTTGAAATCCTATCACTCCATCAATATAAAAACTACGTAAAAAACTGAATATGGGTCAATAGCCCGACATTAAATTATTTAGGACGTTGTGGTGTTTAACAGAAATTAAATTAATGGATAATAGTTTTACCCACGAACATTCTATTCTATTTTGCTCTTTTATTGGGAGTGCATTATACTTCTTGAGAGTGTTTACATATAAATACTCAATCAGTATTATTTTTATGTACACGTATACACATATTTGTAAATAGTATGTTGTATGGCTTCTGACATCACGACCATGAAATGATGTTTGGGCTTTAATTTATTTCTAAGAGGTCAACAGTGAGAGAAAATGCGACTAAATTTCTATGACCTAACCCAATAAATGGTCTCGTGATTATTTTAGTCAACTTTCAATTGACGATTGACATAAAATAAAAAAGATGAATGGGCCTGGTTGTTTTAAGCATTTACTTGATAAAAAGTTCTTTGCTCTCGTGTGCCTGGCATCTTAGAGTACAAATTTTGCGCAAGTCTTATGTCGCACCTAGGACAAGCTCAAGACGATGATCGTTACCTCGGCAGCTACTAAAAGTGTGACTCGTAACTTTGAGTTTAGAGACATCGGGTCTCGTGAGAGCTCCCTTGAGGTCTCCTTTACAGCCACTGTAGCGCTAACGGCACCTTAAAATTCATGAGAACTTTTGGAGGCCGAGATAACATCCATCAGTGACTGCTGCTATCGGAACTCTTGTGCCCTTTCGAAATGTGACCATAGCTTCACCCTTGGCTCCCATTATGGAGTGCAGGGACCGTAGCTTTATCCACAACACTAATTTTGTATGATGGGGACCTGAGCTTCGCTGGTTACTCCTCTTTTTAAAATGTGTTGGCTGTTGCTTCAACCACAACATCCATTTTGAATGATGGAGATCTTGGTTACACAGGTCTCCCCTTTTGTAACGTGATGGCTGTAGCTTCACACGCAGGAGCCCTTTTGAAATGCACCAACACACAACAGTCTTATCCAGGTGAAAACCATGATTTCAAACGCAATTTCAATAAAAAAAATTATAATATATACGTTATGATGCAAATGGTCAAAAGCTGGGCTCTGTAAGCATTTTTAGCCATGAAACTTTTCTGTTTCTTATTCGTAAGTGAATTTGTGTGACCTTACATATCGTAAAATCTGTTTTATCGCAATTCATCTAACTATATTTTTAAAGAGCACAAAGTGGGATGTAAAAATTCAATTTCCATTTGTATCAACGGGAAACCACGCATACTAAAATATGATTCTGTGGCTTGCTCCAGTAAAGGGGCTGCGTCAATTGATGATCATAACCAGCTTCATACATCAATTAGGTCCAAGTGACAAATCTAATGGATAATTTTGGATGTGACTCATGTTCGGAAGATAGTAAGGAGGGCTTACGTTTCAAGTCATTTTTCAAAGTCATCGAGGTGGGGGAGCTATTCGAGAGCCGCCCTCCGTCGTTCTGAAGCCTTGCCTGAATTCGAGCCAAGTTTGTATCCGCTTGATGAATGCTCTCCGTCATCAAATTGATTGCTGTTCGAAGAGAGTTCCAGAGAGCGGCTTGTCTCAATTGATGGCTCTTTTGAACCAAGAGCAGGTGATTTCCGCGGCTTTATAAATCCTTGACTCGAGAGCTCTACAATGCGGTCTGTGAAGCATGTTACAAGTCTCAGTTCCAGGAATCAACTCCAAGTGGTTTGATTGTGAAAGCGAGGTTCCGCGACGTGGGTTGCTTAAATGTTTCTGACCTTAAACTGCATTCAATACGAAAACATCAAATAATAGCCTCCAATAACTTTAAACATTGCCAAAATGGTAAGCGTCGTAGAACACATCTTCTTTTCTTAAGGGAAGAGATAGTTCTTTTTAAGCAAAGTTAAAAACTCAAAGGCACGTCACTGATTCAAGATTACATATTGTGCTGAAAGAAGACATGCAAGAAATGAATGTAGGTATAAAATTCATTGAACCGCATTCGCACAGCAAGTAGGGCTCTTCTAAACCTTCAATCGCCGACGTAACTGCGTTGAATTACAGCAGCAACTGTTCAATTGTGTTGAACAAGGTCCTAGTCGGTGAGAACTGCCGGAATTCATCATGTTCCAGAGCAGCTCAATGAATGATAAGCTCGTTTATCACTCCCACTGCACTGGCATCAATGCAAGCTCAACGACTGCATGGATTACAGTCACTAATAATTTGTGCTAACGAAGAAAGCTGGCTAAAGCGGATTCACTCGAGATGCCACGCAGAAAAGGTTAGACGTAGTTCATTGCCGTGGAAGCTTTCCCAAAGATTGTATCCAAGATCAGCATGGGCAGTTAATAAATTTCTCTTGCAATACTTGAAAGAAGAGTGGTTTCTTGAACGGAAAATATGGAGAATGTTATACTGAATACAAACGTGAACACGTTCAATGTCTGCAACAGTATTGAAAACTAATTAATCACGGTCCCATTCAAAAACTTGTAAGAAATTTTGTATTTTCGAATGGAATAGAGATTTGATTATACTTCTTAAGTAGAGGAAAAGTGGGTGGACCTTTCAGCAATATAGTTTTGGTCAAAATCATATGACCAGTTACGAAGTTCCAAAATTTGAATCATATTTTGAAAATTTTGAAATTATATTGTTGCGCACAGTTCTAATATAGGTTAGATGAATAATGGATAAGCAAACAATTAGGTCTGTTAATGTTATCACGGAAAAGAACAGAAATGGACCTAAATACAGCTGATCAAAATTATAAAACCAAACGATAAATTTATGAATAGATTTACATAGAACGTTACAAAAACATTTTAATAACTAGTGTATCCTTCATTATTATTGATAAGTTGAAAAATTCGCTTGGGCATGCTGGTTACAAGCTTTTGTACGAGGTCCACTGGGACTTTGCCCCAAGTATCGAACACAGCCTTACGAAGACCCTCTTTGGTCTTAAATTGTAATCCATTTTTATAAACTTCTTTAGCCATCCACCCCCAAAGATTTTCGATCGGGTTGAGATTTGGAAAACAAGGTGGATGGTTCAAGAGTTGGATATTATTAACATCAAAGAACTTTTTCGAATGTCGAGCGTTGTAGATTGCTGCATTGTCTTGTTGGGAAAATCCAGTTTTCTCCACACATCCTAAGACACTCAGTGAGGATAGAAGCACGTTCAAGCATTGTGACGTATCCGGCAGACGTTTGGCGACCTTCCGCAAGCTGTAACTCAAGCGTCCCATTGAAACAGAAAGCTCTTCACACCATCAATGATCCTCCTCCGCTATGTCTTGATGAATAAGTTTCATTTGGAACGGATTTGTCATGTCAGTAGTACTGAAACACATCAAGGCCATCAAGATTAAACTTCTTCTCGTCAGAAAACACAACTTTCTTCCATTTTTCTGTATCTCATGTTTGGTACTCTGCAGCAAATTGCATGCGGAAGGCTTTGTGGCGAAGAAGAAGACGAGGCTCTTGCAATCGTTTTCATTTATTAAAACCCTCATTATTTAAATGTCGCCGAATTGTACGCGAACTACAGTCTGCATCAGTTTTGGCTTTTATTTGCCTTGAAGTTATGTTTGTGTTCTTCTTAACCTCCCTTCTTATTCGTCTATCAAGAGCAGGAGTGATCTTCTTGGGGCGACCGATCGATTTTCTTGTTCCATATTCAGTAGGTTTTTTCAAGAAGTTTATGACGACAGTTTTTCTCTTATATAGTTCACTTGCATGCCATGTTTTTCGAGTTCCACAATTCTATCCCGCTTATAATCTGTTAAAACTTGTCCTCTAGCCATATAGAAATTAATCGAGAGTGTTAGGAATTAGCCACGCACATCCTCATTATATCAGCTCTTCCGTGCAACTGTCTGATTTGTTTCCATTTTGTCAAAGAAAACCGTATTTCAATCTTGGTCTTATAGAGGTCAAAATATTTTTGATATATTGTTGGCATACCTTGAAAAGCATGACATACCTTATCATGGGAGTCGTGTGAGGGAGTGTGTACTGATGGAGCACCCTCTATGATGGGTTCAGTGAAACGTTTCGCCTCCCTGCTGGAGAAAATTAATTCTAGCATCGTGCGAACTCGTTGTTTTTTGCATAGAGAATAACTGTTTTCGAAGATCACTCAAAATGAACTGAAGGATGTATTAAATCAAGTCATCGAAATAGTAAATGACATTAAAACATGGCCTTTGAAGACTAGAATATTTGAGATGCTATGCAAGGATATGAATTCTCAAAACGTTCGCCTGCTATTACTGTACATACAGAAGTACGATGCTGGTCCAAAGGTAAAGTGCTTTCACTTGTGAATGAACTTCAGAAAGGACTTCTCTCCTTCTTTGTGAATGAAAAACATGAACGGTTTTGCAAATACTTTAGTAACGACTTGTGGATGTCCCAAGTTGAGTATTTAACAGATATTTGGCCACCTAAATTCTTTGAACATCGAAATGCAAGGTAAAAATGAGAACGTTCTAACTTCTACAGATAAATTGGTTGCTTTTAAGAAAAAATTGTTTTGTGGAGAAGCAGAATCAAGGCAGGCAATTTGGACATTTTTCCATTAATTTGGAAAACCTGCAATAAAAAGGTGATTTCTATTATTAATGAACATCTCCCATGCTTAGCAAAGCGAATTGATGAATACTTTTCCTCCATCAGCATTGATGAGTATGATGGGATTCGCAATCCTTTTGCAAATATAACTGCTACCAGTCTGACTAATTTTGAATTGAATGAAGAAGAAGAATTAGCAAGTCTTTTCAGCGGTCGAGGACTGAAATTGAAGTATGCTCAGTTACCGTTAGACTCCTTTTGAATTTCGGTTATGGAAGAGTACCCTTCAGTTGACAAAAGAGCTATCAAAATTCTGTTGCACTTTTCAACTTCTCACCTGTGTGAACTAGGGTTTTCTTATTTGAACAACATCAAAACTGAGAAACGTGCAAGGTTTGAAAGTGTCGAGGAAGACTTGAGAATATGCCTCTCTCACATTCGACCAATTCAAATTCTCATATCCGAGCTGTTGTGAAGAAGCCCAAGGCTCAAGTTTCACCCAAAATCTTTACTTCTTTCATCTGAGTATCACATCCTCTTTTCGTTTTTGAATTTTACTTCAAATATTGTTTGACATTTGGCTTATTGAAATTGAACCAGTAAATTAAGATGTGAACTTAAGATTTATAATTTCTATATTTTACGTATAACCGATGTACGAAATAATAAAATTCTACTTGTATTTTGTTGTTCAAATGTCTTAAATATACGGAGGCTCAAGTGTTACGTGGAAAAGGGCATTAGCAATAGAAGTATAATTTTTTTCCGACAGGTGTGCCACTAACAATAGAGAAGTTTGATAGTGTGCCGCAGCTAGAAAAAGGTTGGGAACCACTGCTCTATGGTGACCAAGTTTTTCCAAAAATTCTGAAGACGTTCAAGAAAGGAGCGTAAATTACAAAGTGGATGTTTGGTTTGAACAAGTTCGGTGAAATTGGATAGTTCAAATTGTAGAAACAACATTATATTGTGACATAAAAATTCAATTCCGTTTCTGAAGATACAGATTAGTTTCTTTTAAATTAAAGAAGACTTGAGAATTCAATTTTCAATTCAGGGAGATTGAGAATTTTTAATCTCATTTCCATATCTACTTAATACATACATCTTTTTTAAAGTTTAAACTTACTTGCACGCGCAATCATGCAGGAAAAAGAATTGGCTCAAGTTTTCTCAAGTTTATTAAATAAGCATGCTTACAGAAAGTAATGGTATACATAACGTGAATGGTTGCCATTACGTTGGTTCTGATTTTCTTATGAATTATAAAATGAAGCATACACAATCATTCGTTATTTGGTATCTCTTCAGCGTTATTTAATCCTGCAGGCTGCTCGTCCTCATATGTAAATAACTTATTGTAAGAGACTTCGACTGTTATTTTTAATTTCATTTGTAGGACACCATTTTCACAGAAAATTCTGCATTCATAAGTGGTTTTATCCAGTCAAACTTTTCCTTTCGGTTGGTGGATGTAGCTCAGTGTTGCGTGCACTAGCGTAAACAATGTTGCGTTCTTGTGCATCCTTCAATAATGTGCAGTGAAATATTGGTAAAAATTTCCATTCTAACACGAACTGGATAATGGAGCGGTCTATTGAATCATTGAATACACTTTTAATAAAGTGGATATAAAATTTAGCTTCTATTAGCAATTGTCATTTGTTGACAATTAATGCATCTTGGCCTGAACTCTTGTTCGTGCACACATTGACATTGTCAAACTTTATGAGTTTCTGAAGTGAAGGTGTGATGCCCCCGAGACAGCGCAGTAAAGTTTAGCCAAGCAGAATCACTGGCATCGTTCGCTTCGTAAAACTGCACACAGTTTTTGCGGGTAAACACAGAAAATTGCAATCATTTTATCACTTGATAGAGTCAGAGACACCGACAGCTTCTGCCGCCACTGTTTAGATAGCTAAATCTGTCTAGATTATCAGGATAATTGACTTCACAAGATTACTTCTTGAACTCAGAGTTGTACATACTCGGATTTACGAGAGCACTAGATCTTGCAGTGAAGTAATGCAAGCACCGGCTGCATGTGAGATCAATAGAAAAACAAACTCTGTAGAGAAGTTGCAGCAAAATAGGACTAATAAAAATTCTAGGGAAATAGTGAAACACAATACCGCAAAATTTTAAACCGTGTACATTTGATATTGTTGTATTTGAAAGTTATTACTGGAAGAGACGTATCATTTAACACGTTTAAGATCACTAACAAGACTACCAAATTTAACAGATGAAACAGTATTTCTGAGAATGAAACAGTTTGATGCTGCTCATGCTGAGAAAAATGATAAGTTTCATCATATTTTGTATCATGCAAGGTGAGCTCAGTAAAAAATAAATATGCTTTCAAGTCATTACAGAAAAAGAGAATTTTATTTTAATTGAACAAGGTACTTTTTATCTAGTTATTACATTCGGGTAATACACAGTTTCACAATCTGGATGTGTAGATGTTACTATAACTAAATTATGCTTTCAAGGAAACAATATTCAGTCTTGCAAATTTCCAAATATTTTAAGGCCTAGGTTTTTTTTTACTTCTTATTCCTGAGAGTAATTCAACAAACATTGTCTCACTTATCACGCTGATGTTCCTGTAGTAGCTTTAAGAGAAGTCTTGGTTACTTTGCTGTCTGATGCTTCACTCTGTTCCAATCATGAATGAGTCGTAGATGTTCACGACATGAGCACTTCGCGATACGTAAAGCTATAAATAAACTCGAATCTATTATAAATAAACATATTTAGCAGATAAATGAGTAACGAGAAGCCTTGATAATACGACACTGGCCTTATTTTTTATTAACATCGCTGACGTTTGTTTCGAGCAGCACATAAATGATTTATGTCAACATAACGTTTATAGGCCGGAAATTGTTGATGTGTCTTCTATAACTCGTCAGCATACTCATGATGGTTAGTAAGGCGCTATGGTTACCTCATGAGCAAGCAGGTGAGTCATCCCAGTCAACCCTACCATCACAGTCAACCCTGCCGTCCCAGTCAACCCTATGTATGCGTCAGGAGAGCGTGACGGCTGTGGACGATCCTTCACAACAAAGATCCTAATTTTAGTGAGAAAATTGTATCCTGTTTCTGCCGAATTAACGATTTTTTATTCATATTGATCCCTTTCTCTTTCATTTTTCATTTTTTATATTTCTTTTCCATGAAGTATACAGTCTCCTGTGGCACAGCGCAGGATGGAATGGGCACAGAAATTTGTTTATTAACAACGACGCTTTATTGTTCGATAATGAAAATTTGTCAATCCTTTGGTAAAATTGAGACATACAAATTTAAGAACTACCAACACCAGTTTTTGTGCAGGGGCTTTTTGTGACTTCAAATTGTTGTCCATGAGTACGAACCAAAGCGTGTATTTCAACACTGATGTAAGTGACTGCAAATGAATAATTGGGTCTTATGACCGCCTACGAACCAAATGCTTATACGACTAGTCGTGAATTAAACTAACCCCTATATTCTTAGGGATCTCTCGAGCATTAATCTTTGACTCATAGAATTTCCTTTTTTTCAGATGCTGTGTTGAAACCGTCTCGTAGTCATAATCATATGTAACTCATGATTTAATAAAAAATATATGCATGTAATAGTTTCATTTAATTTATAATTAAAAATTTTGATAGATTTAGGAAGTTTTAATATATAGATAGGTTATTCTGCTCTTTTTTTTTGACTTTTTGTTCCCTCGAAAATAAGCTAGCTAAATAATATTGAACATCTGATCATTTTTAACCCCTTTGAAAACTATTCCATGTTGCTCCAGGTCTGAAAGTGGGTTAATTTTTTATTTTGTTTACAATGTTGCCTTCATTCCAATCAGTAAAATTGGTAAAGGGAGCAGTGAAAATTCCAAGCTACCACTTCTCTTACTCGTTAACTTCTGACTTCGCCACTATCCGTGTTCCGAGAAGTTTTTATTTCCTATCAAGTGTCCTGGTATTTGAATTGCCTATCTTTTATTGTCCACGGAAGATTTATTTCCCCATTTGGCTTTGATTTTTTATTGCTTGGTGAGCCTATTGAGATTACACTCGCGTCATCCAGACTGTGAATTACTTGTATTCGCTCTGACCTCTGCGAGATGTTCATAGTGAACATTTTTTCGTACAAAAAAACTCATTTTCTGCAGACACACGGATAATGTTCAGGATGAACTCTGCACAAATAAACTGTTCGGACATAATTACTAGGAGCCATTTTCGTAAAATTTTTTTCATACGAACCCTAATGAATAACTTTTGAGGATATCCAACTCAAACGCACTGTTTCGGCACAAAGAAAACTCCTACACAACAGACAAACTTTTGTAACATTTAACACAATTAGCATGTACCTAAAACAGATCAATTTTAAACATGCTCTTATAGAATTTCGTCACATGATCACAAAATTCAAACGCAGGGGTGTGAAGTTGACCCTCGCGTATATTTCAAAAATTCTTTCATTTGTCCTGAAATACCTCAATACTATTTCTACAGGAATGTATTATTGTTATTACTTTTATTATTTAGTAACGTCATACACATGCATTGCATTTAATAGTCAGTTCAACGTTCAGTTTTCTAAATCAGGTCATGGTTCCACACCTAAAACACGAAGTTTTAAAAGAATGTTCAACGTAGCCACGGAGGCAGGAGTACAAGCTGTGATTGTTGGAACATTTTGCCTTGTATTACTGCCCTGATTAAAACACGCATTGTTGTTTCAATGAGCCTATCGTGCAATATCGTACTCGTAAAAAAGCTACGACCATTCCGGCTCGTAGAAAATTCTTTATTCGAATTGAGTTGTCGCTGTTCGCATTCGACTGATCTCGACTACTAATTGTTTATTCACAATGCGTCTGCCATTTTGATTAACGTCAGAGAATATAATCTATTGATGCTTCTCGTAACTCCGTAATTTACTTAGATAATTTACAAGCAGCTCTGGCTCATAAACATGCGCAGGTTGTTCTGGTTTCGTTAATGGAATTTGTCGATTAGAAAATATTTTCACGGAGCAAAATTTGCAACTAAAGTCGACTTCTATGCAAGATATTTCAGTCCTGAGCTGTTTTTCTCTTGCACTAAACAATACGTCACCATGATGAGTTTGAAAATGAATGTTCAGAAATATTTGAGAGCAGATGAACTTTAACTTTTTCGTCCGTTATTTATCTGTAAACATCCAAGTGTCTTGTTTCGATATCGGATAAGCCATTTATCTCGCTTTACTGGAGTGTGTTTATAACTTTCAAGCTCCTTGTTTCAGTACGAAGAAGTGTTTAATCTCATGAGATCAGCATCAAAGCATCGTTTGATGCTGGCAGACGGTTAACAAGTCTAACTTCTTCCCACATTGTCTGGGATTCTTGTCCGTTGATAAGGATGTCATGGACTTGCAACGCGCCATCTTGAGTCTGGACGAACACGCTCTTATACCCCGGTACTTTTCATCCTCGACTTTTGTGATGAAGCCACTCGACTTGCATATCTGAGAGCGAGTTATCCAGCCCTCAGGGCGTTGGGTGAGTTGCTGGAGCTGTTCTTCTCCAATCAACCGATGCCAATTGTCTGCGCTTCAGATTAGCAGATGCCGCGATACGAGAGAGATGCCCGCCGTGGGCCCGCTTCAGCCTCTCTATGGCTTCTCATTTTCTAATACTTATCTCTGTAACTGAATCTCCAGGGAAAATCGATCAAATATTCTGTGTGGAGCTGGAAGTGAGTTTTAGCGAGTCTCACAAACTTCATAACACTGCATTCAAAAAAACTTCTGCAGATATCTTTGTTTTAAAGTTGCGTACTGAAATATGCTGATTCAAACTATACAAACTATTTGTCTATCACCTACCGTTCGTATGATATATTACATCAGTCATTTACATATGATTAACATTATATAAAGGCAAGCAACTCATAGATACAAGTGATACCTGAACACTTATTGCTACATGAAGAACTAATGAAGCACTAGCCAAGTAAATAGTCCGAATGAGTCACATGACACATACTCTATCTAGTTACACCTAGTTGAAGTTTTGACACGCATATTATATTCATACATATCAAATGCATTATATAATAGAATAAAATATTGTTTGTCATTTAAGCCTGACGTGATAAGCGGAACTTTTATATTAAAAATAATGATGGAAAATGTCTTAAGAACATGTATACAGCAAGCCAGGTATCGACAACTCGCTTACCAGAGTAATAGAATAGAAATAGAGCACAACACGGTTTATTTTATACCCAATTTTTGAATGTCTGTGAGCTTTGTCATTACAATTTTTTCATAAAAATTTATTGTTTACCCATATGACCAATTTATTTTTTAAATAATTTTGTTTCAATAAAGGTATTTTTAAAGGTACTAATTTTTTTACAGGTATTAAGTCCTCTAAAGTTGTGATATATTACAGAATTCACAGTGTTTTAAATCTTTCAATTATCGCTTATATTTACTCATGGAAAAATTAATTCATTTGGATAAAAAAGTTTTCTAAGAGGCGTCATCGATAAATATTTCATTATTTTAATCGTCGGCAAAGATCTTTTGTAGTTTTCACTATTGCGAATGAAATGTAATTTCAAAGCTCTCACTGCACTCATTTTAGAGAAATATTCTGTGAGCACCTGGAATTTTTAGTTTAACATAGACACAGCTGCATGACTCGGTGGGAATCACAATATTTATTTTCGTTCATTGATTTTAGCATAAAACTGATGGATCAAATTCTTAATCTCAAGCTTGAAGCATCCAGAGTATTCAATAATTAACGATGGAAATTTTAGATCCCAAGTCTATTGAACAAAGTCATACAATTACAATGAAAAGAAAGCTAATCAAATATTTAATAATTAGAAATTAATCCATTGCAATCAATATGTCCGTCATTTGCGTCGATAACAAGTTGAATTCGTTTAGTGACTGATTTACACAAATCACAAACTACTTTTTCAGGAATTTTGGCCCATTCCCATTTGTGTTTTGACTTCAGTGCTGATTGCTGATGTGTCGCTGAAATCATATTCTTCAGAATGAAGTAAATGCTGCTATCGAGAAGATTCAGGTTTGCTGATAAAAGAGGCAATTCCTCATTTGAAATAAAGTGAGGAACATTCGATGATAACCATTCTTGTGTTTTCTTAGCTCCATATGAGGATGCTGAGTCTTTCTGAAATTACCACCGGCATTGTTTTGATACTTTTTAGTAAAAGACAAAGACTTTGCAAAAATGTCGTTGAGGGAATTTTCTTGGTTAGCTTAAACCCCTCCTTCCACAAAAATCAATGGACTAGTTACGGTTTCAGTGATCGCAGCCCAAACCATCACTAACGCTGCTCCTTGTCTGCGAGTGACTACCCGGGTGTCAATTTCACCGCGCAGGACCAAAATCGATCACTTTTTACGTTAAATTTTTGCTGATCGTCAATTTTTTTTTATACTGAATACTAGGTTCGGTAGCGTGCTTTCACTGTTACGAGAGAGAAGGGTTTTAGCTCTTGCAAAACGCTTGTGAACAGTTTTCGCAGAAAACAGCCGTTTCCTTTGATGTTTGTAAGGAGAGGTCCTCAAGTCTTGATGGAGAATGTTGAATTTTGTTCCTACGGATATATTCCTCTCGTTTGTGAAATTTCTGAGGTTCTCTGTTTTTTTCTGGGCTTTTCTCTAGTGAATTTTATCAGTTATGAGGTTTTAACAGTTCGAGGACGACCTTGACCTTGTCTGTTCTTTACTAGTTTAGTATCTTTGAACCTCTTCAAAATTCTTCAGACCAGTATTCTGCTAAATTTTAGGAGCTTAGTTATATCCGTTAGTGATTTTTCCGCTTTATGCAAACCTATAATAGCTACTTTTTGCCTAAATCTTTAGCAATCATAATCAACATTATGCATTGAAAACGAACAATTTTGTTGATACACAGAAACTGAAAATCATATGCAAAACGGTAGTGTATTTAACTGATTTTACATTGGAATCTTATGATAATTATTGAACACTCTATTTAATCAAGGAATCCTTGGCCCTCAGATTGTACGTAAAATCTCTCTTATTCTGCAGTGCTTCTCTATATAACATCAAAATTATTGGCCCCTATTATATTTTGGATAAAAATCACAGAGCATTTCAGGTCCCCATAGAGTTCTTAGTTTTTTGTGTTTGTGGAGTACAATACAGACCTCAAAGTCAACTAGATGCGGTTTTCAAACGCCAACCAAAACTATTGAGTTTAGCTGTTCTCGTTGTTAAACATCTATGATCTGTTTGCCCTTTGTAGAAGTGTAGGGAGGCTGTTTCACTCAGTCCTAATGAAAAATCCAAGAACAACTTTATGTATGAAATACCTGACCAGCCAATACCTTAGTGAAACTTTCTCTCTAACTTTATTTGAACTCATTGAAAGGGTGCTCCCGTATAAGTCGGGAAAGCTTCGCAAACTACCACCAACCTGAATGACTACCATAAAGGGCTACTCTGCCTTCGATCCATAAGGCCTGTAACGTCTTTATTGACTGTAACGCCTTCATTGACTGTCTGCTTGAGGGGCGTCTGGGGAAAATGTGACTGGAGTTGACCATAAATTGTGAAAAGCTTAAGAGCAACAATGAGTCAATTCTATGAATCCTCTCAGCCACGCCGACTTTCTTAGGAAACCCTTGCTATAGGTTTTCTTCTTGATCTTGATTCATGCCGTGATCTGAACTTATATGGACAAAATAGGAAAGCGTAAGGCTGTGTAGATTTGAAGTTTTGATTAGGATTACCATCGATTTCTTCTGGAATTTAGATTTCAATCACTTCCAAATTTGTTTCCAAAAGCTGTCACTAAAATTTATTATTTTTCATTTCCATGGATCAGCGTCCAGAACATGACAAACTTTTGAAGCTCTGAATCTTCACGGAAGTCTGTAGTTAGAGTAAAGTAAAGCTGTAGTAAACTTGACCTTGATGTTCAATGGTTTTCACTCTCTTGTGACAAACCAGCGACCCACTCCATGCACTTGAATGGCATGGATATTATTCATGTCTTTGTTCTATCTTCAATGGTTCATTAATAACATCCTTTTTTGACAGACACTTTCTCTGAAAAAATAAGTTATGCTGCCGCACCCTGTACATGGAAAAACGTGTTTATCGAAAGCCTTACTCACACGTTACGGAATTATGTAATCTAATCCTCATTGAATCAATTATTTTGCTTATATTTCAATTAAACCTTTGACTTACATCAGTCATGCTTACCAACAACACTGGCAGCTTAATCCCGTTGCCTTTTTTGGATGAAATTGCAGCTTACTACAAACCGTCCTCGTTGTCGCCCTAGATAGTGACTCGCAACTGTATTCTCCAAGACGCTTCTCGCAGCGGGCAAGCGGAGTTCAGCAAACAACAAACAAACAATCTTTATTTCCAATCAAGTACACAGTACATAGACATTTTAGTACATTGGTTTTTCAAATTCTTAAGGTTAACATTCTTAGAGTAAGGGTGATGGTGAGCTCCATGCGACGATCCTGGGATGTGTCCATGGGCGGGGAGTTGAGGGCTTACCGATAAGTGCGAGCTCACGGCGTGAAACGAGAAACAGCTCGTATTCATTGCCGGGTTTCGAACCCGCAGTCTTTCTGCACAAGCAGAGACCCGATACAGAACCCGGGCCGCAGACCACTCGACTACGGTGGCTGCTTATACAGCAGTGCTTCTCTACCTGTGAATGCATGGTTGTTCAATTCCTACGTGGTTAAATTCCTTGTGTTAGGCTCGAGCCACCATATAATAATTGTATGTGTGGTTTAGGGAGCTTATCACACTGCGTCTAGATGTTGGAAGTGCAAATTCTCCAGCGAGTCTCGTCGCTCCTAGCAGCTGGTGGGAGAGGTTTGTACATTTAGTTAATGTTGTTTTTATTCAGAGTGTATTCTACTGCATGTTTAACACGTTGAGTGCGATACGACCCGCCGGTGGGTCACTCAGGTTAGGTTCTATAATTTTTTCAAGGCTTTCTAGTGACTGTGTGTACAAAGTAAAGATTTGCACCAGCTAGGCAATCGCAGGCAACGTGTTAACTTCTTGTGAAGTATAGGAGCTGTGTACTCTCTTGCACTGCGTAGGAGCGGATACACAGTCCTTGAATCTGTGATGGAGAGAATACCTAAGCCTCTATGTCTGTGCTACTGATGAAGCTGTCATTCCTTATAGAACGTCCGACGCTGCTACTTCTTGTGGGACCTAGCTTAGTTAGGTAGTACAAGCTGATAGGTTTAGCGCTATTGCACGCTGCGAGAGTTCGGAGACATGATTACTGAGAAACTGCTTCTTTTGTTAATGATATAGTCATTTCTTCAAACCGATGCCTTCTCGTACAGAAAAATTGGTGCTAAAATTTAGCTCTAACTATGAAATAATGTAAATCAAACGTAACTGTTTGTTAATGTTATGGATGCAGATTACAACCTTTATTGAAGGCTTTAACGAAAAATTAATAAATACTTTGAAAGCACTTCAGATCAGTCATGTCGTTAAATCACTAGGCGATTGGGCCTACATATGAATTATTTAGTGTTTATTTCCAGTAATTTGTTAATTTTATCTTCAAATCTTAACTAGCTACTAAAATTTTTCCGTGTGTTATTGTTTGACGTACGTGGAATTATCATTCGACTTCAGGATTTAAACCATGCATGCATTAAAAATACATGGTTACATTTTCTCCGTATTGCATTCACTCGCGGCTATTTTTCCCTCCATTCAAACCTCAACAGACTCGCTTCCAGCATCAGATGAAAAGTCGACCCTTCAACGAATGGAAATGGTCCATTATAAATGGCTAATTAGGCATGCCACTTTCACTGATCAGGATCCGGATCATGCAGCGTAAGTCTGGCTGGACTCGGGTGCACAATGGTCGCTGATGTCCCTAACAAATGAAGCTGTCCATCTCAGCATCGTCCCACGCGCCTCCTGAACCACCACGGGGCTCACCGTCAACCAGCCACCTAACCTAATTCATCAGATCAGTAAGCATATAAGTCAGGCGCCCATTGAGGGCTGCCCGTGCCCTGAGAATATATCTTTCCCAGCTCCTCTTTCTGGGAACGATGTTTCTGCGACGCGCATCGAGACCTTCTATGGAAGACACGGCAGCCAATATTCGAAACCGGTTCTAAGATTGTGAATGTGGACAGCAACGTCCTTTGTTGCTCGGTTCGCTTCTGCAAATTAATTACTCTCTTTTCTAAAACGATTGTAGAGTTCGACTGCATCTCAACGCGGCAGAAAAAAGTTCTACACGTGTGCTGAATTCCTCAACTAAAATTGAGAAATTAAAATTCCTCTATTTTATTTTAGTATAGCATTTCTAAAGTTTCAAAACATCTACCATTCCTTATCAATCACATAGTTGGAATGTAAAATTATTTTTTCTTAATAATATATCTTCAACCCTACGTGCTGTTCCAAGGATTACAATAAAAGCATACATTTATCTGTATCTAATTTTATCAGTTTATTGCATACGTCTGATAAGCAGTTGAAATTTATGTGACCATTAATTTTACGGTAAAAGCTCAATGAAACTTCACATGAATTCCTTCAGAAGATTCGTGTGTGCTTTCATATTAGAGAACGAATTCCTAGCTCCGACTTGAAGAATTCTTGCCCACCTGTTCGACAGAGTTCCTCATCTCTCCTGCGTTCGAAGGCTAGCTCACAAAACTTGATATCACTAGAACGGATCGGATAATTCTCCAAAATAAAGTATTTCAAAACTCATCATGGACCTGATAACACACAAATTCGTGTAGTAATTTTGCAGCCGTGTTATTTGTGTAAAATAAAAATGTTCTGTTGCCGCAGATAGGACTGTACCAAGCTTTGACCCACGCAGGTATGGCGGCATCTCCGCGAGGCGATATTGCAGAAGAATGTTCTGGGGAACAATGGTCGCTGGGCCTGCCATATTGTAATGAGTTATGCACGGCTAGTGGTCCTCGAGCTCCCTAAGAAAATGCTATTGTTTCCTGACCTGCAGCCATCCGAAGTGTAAAGAACGGCCTCCTCAGCGTCAAGATAAGACTTGCCCTCTGCCTCCCGGTCTTCCTTCCAATGCTGTAGAGAGCAATTTTTTCCTCGCAAGGAAGTGATCATCACTCTCTATATTTACACAAGTAATAGCAGTCACCCAGCGAGCTTACTGGATTTCTTCTGCTACATCTTACGGAATTTGCTGAGGTACATTTTCTACAGCAATTGCCAGTATTCCAAGACGCAAAACGAGCACTAACGGAAATTAATTTTGTGGTTCATTGCGTCAATGCATGGGACATTTTTTTATAGATCACATTACGGTATAGAAGGAAATTCTATTGCATTGTGGGACTTGTGTTGAGAGCTTACGTCGATAACGTTAGTTCACGTTATTTTTTCTATTTTTTTTCGGCATGCCATAAAAACTATTGATGCAGTTGTGTTCAGTATTGTTCTATGAGAAATCAGGTAAAAAGTGAAAATCTTCAAAAGGATTCGATGTCACATTATATGCTACAGCTTTAATGAGCTATACCAGACATCTTCATTCCTCTTCATTGCAAATGAAGTTCATTCTGTGTGCATAGGCATCGTTCTACTTTAAGGTGGTAACTTAAAATATGAACATCATGCGCATTATATTATATGGGTGTGCTGCCAGTACCTTCGTCCGACTGCCTCCATCTCATGTCATATTAATTGCACTTACTATCTGTCTGAGGTATCAGCCGCCGAAAATGTCTTTTGTTTCGTAGTTACAGTATTTGTGCTATTGACTCAATGTCTCCATACCTACACCATGTTGTTATCAACAAGGCAAATCATCATAGGTCAATTCTAGTCGCAGTCCTGTTATGATACGAATTTATTTTCCAGGTTGTGAAATTTTAGTATCAAAGTGAATCATGAATAGAAGTTGTCAACCCAAGAAGTCAAAGAATTATTTACTACCTAAATGAAGTATCACTTTAACATACGAAACTATCAGTACAGGAGAACTAACTATACCATAAGAAAGTGTACAAGGCGTTAAGAAGGTCAGGAAGGCCGCTAAGAATATCTATTTTTTCGTTTTCATAGCTTAATTAATAACAAATTGTAATCTAAACTGAATTGTACTGATCCTTGAAGGCGGCTCTACTCATCAGATGAAGATTGGTCTCAGACCCATCCAGACAGGAGGCCATTAGCAGTAATTTGTTCAGGAACTGTTAAAGGGGGGGATATTTTGCTCATAAATATCGGGTCATGGGCCAAGTTTACCGCTAATGCTTTTAGTACGAGTCTTTCGAAGTCTACTTCGGTGCTCAAAAAATACCCTTTGGCGACTACGGTCTTCGAGGCACAGAGGTGTGTCTGGTGAAAAATTTTTGTGACTGTCGTGTACAAGTCGTTGATTAAGAGCTGGTAGCATTTTATCCCCGTCCACGAGTCAAATTTCAGAACAAATGTAGGATTATTGTTTAGATTAACTTAGAAAAATTAATAAAATGTCAACGGTTTCAGTGTCACTGTGAAAAACATAACTCTGCAAGTATTCTTTAAGAAAGGTGGTTAGCAAACTTGATTAACTTTCAAATGGTGGTTGGGGCTAAATTATTACCATAAAATATCACCCAAGCTGAGAGCCTGATGGCTCGTTCAGAGAATTGCTTTTCTCCCGGTAGCTCAGTGACAGGCTAAGATGAAGTGTTATGATATAGAAATGTTATTGATTCTGTCGATCACAAAAAATATTGACCTCGTGTTTCCCTTTACCTTCGTTCGATGTGAGACACACAGCAAAGTAACTCACTGCTCGCTGCTCACAGCTCAGATCAAGCAGTTTACGTGCAGTTGATGGGAGGATGCAATGGAAGTGCGATTAAAGAATATGTTCTGCAGTTACCGTGCATATAAGGGGATATATTCTGCAGTTACTGCGCAGGTTAGGGGACGTATTTTGCAGTTACGGTTGAAGTAAAGGAGGGAGGGAAGGTATTCTGCAGGGGCTGCGTGGCTGGGGGAGAGACATCCATTGCATGATCTCTTTAAAAAGATGCAGGGCAGGCAGGGGAAAAGTTAAGCAGCAAGAACTTAAGCCCCTTAACTTAAAAAGGAAAGGTTAAATTTATGTCCGTTAAATCTGCAGGAAAATTACTAAATGGTTGTATTTTTATAATCTATGATAGTTTGTGATAACGGAAATTGTTTCTCAATAAATTCGTTAGGACAAAAAAACTTGTTTATGCTGTTTATTTCATAACGTAAAACAATAGATTCTGCTAGACGTTTCCTTAGCCTAATCGTTTACGTAAGAAAATTCTTTTGAAAACGTCCTATAGGTTTTGTCAGAGTATATTCTTCTTTTCTCCAAACATTTAATATTTCCGCCGCTGAGAAGATGCAATTCTTCTTCTCCGTCTTTTCTGTAACATTTCTCTTAAAGTTTTTGGAAAGTCCTAGTTCAATTTTATTTCTGCCGTTACTGTAATGAATTTAGTTAGAAATTGTGGAATTAAGCCTATGATTAAGTGTTATGGGCGATACGAGGCATCGTAAAGATTTATGAGCAGGAGTTGAGCGGCTGGCCAGGTCACCTGGTCGATGTCTAGCAGTCACTTGCCTCTCATGGCTTAAGTCTTCTGCTATTTTTTTGTCCCTCCTTTCCTCAAATAAAATTGTTTCTCAGACACCTAAGAGGTGTGACTTCTAAAGATTCTGATTAGGTTCCCATTTTCTCAATATATATTTTATTAAATAAGTAGAGATAAAAAAATTCTCCACATTTATGATGTATTTCTTCAGTTTTTATGAATTTTTTAGAATTAATCTGCTCATGTATTCTTGCTGCTAAGGGATGCGCTTACGTTTCACTTTTCTGCATCTTATTTCTTTCAACGGTTGAAATATTTTTCGTTTTGTCGTATAAGAAAAGTCAAGCCCAGTCAGACACGAAATGTATACACTAGCAAATGACTGCAACATCGGTGCAACTACACAGATTTTGGTGACCCCACAAGCGCTACGAGCAACTCGTACAGAAGACTTCATTTTGGGAAAAGCTTCTTACACAAGGGATATTGCGAAGTTTTCTCTTAATTGAATTTGACTTTTATTTCCTATTTTATTTCTACCTAATGTGCTATTTTTATATTAGTATTGAAATATGGCTCACTTTGCGAATAGCTAAAATGAGTTCAGCTATCATGTGGTTATACATGAACTCAAATTTGTACAAAGAAAGAACAATATTGCACTTTGTATCCTGCACTCCCTTAGTTGAATTGCTTGAGAGTTGTGATTCTGTTTTTTTTCGCACTGCCGCCATCTCTGTTCCTAGTATTATGTTAAGTGTCCAATTTCTATTGACCCTTCAATACACACATTTCATCTATAGGTTAAAACAAATAACAAAATAAAAAACTACAAAAACTAACAAAAAACTGTTGTAGGAGTTTTATTAAAGATTAAATACTTTTCTGTAACGTGGCGGATTTTTTTTATTTTTGTTTCAATTGCCATAGTAAACTTTAATGCCTTCTCGTGAATGCGACTTTAGCAGATGAGCGTCCATACATGAGCAGTTCTAATATCATTTTATTCATAACAATATTTCAGTCGTAACGAGACGTTTTTTCATTAGTTTTACCTGTAGTTGTTTGAGCATTAATAACCCTCCTTTTTAACCATAACTATAAGCCGAATTTTATTTTAGTGTATTTCTGCCAGGAAAATTAAAATCATTCGTCTGTCATTAACGCAACAACAGTTATTTGTCGCCTTCATTTAAAATAACGAACCCTGACGAGGCTGTTGATGTATGTATGATGCAAGTCTGAAACCTCAGAGCTTTTAGGGAGTATCTTGTGCATCAATTTTCTCTTCATAATCCCATGATCATATCTATTTATTTGTATAATTTTCAGAAGAAAGAGTTCAATTAGGCGGTATTGAATTGGCATTTACGAGATCACGGTCTTTTGCTCTAGCAGTGCGCTTTTTCTCAGCTCCTTTGTGTGCCTGATGATCCGTTTTCGATACCTGTGCGAACAAACCAGGCTCCTGAAGGAGACCATTAATACTATCACAGCAGTCTGGTATAGTTGCTTTGTGTGATCATGCTCGGCAGTCAGAATCAATGATTTACCGGGTGCGGGATCGTGTTTGGCGGTCGGAATCAATGATTTAGCGGGTGCGGGATCATGTTTGGCGGTTTGGGATTGCTGATTTAACGGGTGTTGCTGAGCAAGTCACACTGCTCTCAGAGTACTGGCTCGAACAGTGGACGATCGCCTGTGTCGTGTTTATCACTAAGAAATAATCCTACTAGAGCCTCGTCGGACGCTTCCCCTCACGCTCGGTATGGGCTCAGGGCCCTCCATCACTCTCCACTCACTGTACATGCCCTGCAAGTCATTCACACTTCCTCCAGGTCTTAGAACTCGATCTTCCTGCCCAAACGGCCCCGACACCTCGCCCTCGCATCCAGCGTGTGAGTTCATGACGAGCGTGACCAGGGCCAAAACAACCAAAAACTTGTGTTTTCGAGCATGAGAGGTAGCACAATTTGCGTATTGATTTTTAGGAATTTTACATTTATATGATACTCCGATACCCAAACATAAAACTCAGAATCATTCGTTACTGCGAGGAAATTCTTACTTACATTAAAGAAAAAGAATAAAAGCACTAGTGTTCGAAGTCAGCTCAGATTTGCATAGCTGACGTCGTAGAGGCAGAGATGACGCCAGCACGACCTACAGCCGTCAGCAATTCCTGGCCACAGTGAACTGACTGTCAGCCTCGCGTCATTTTCATAAACATCGATAAAATTGCCTGCTGACTTGATCATTAGGTTCCTGATGTATTAAATATTGTTAACGTGATGTAAAGTCCGAGTTTTATTGAGAGCTTAGAAAAAAGGCAGCTGTTTTCTAATAGTGACAATATTTTAAATATTTTTTTTAAAGCACAGTAGCGACTCCAGACTCCGTGAAATATTCATAGACACTCGGAGAACCACATGCAAATTTTCGTGTTGCTTCGCCTGTTTATTTTTCTCTTTTCGCCCCAACACTGCGATGGAAGTGAGCATGTCACTTTATCTATGGGCGTATGCCTTGCATTATCATTGCCCTTTAGAGGATTATATTTGAATCCACTATGAATACATGAGCAATAATGCGTATCAATTTTTTACTTTTCCACCATTGTGTTACTATGCTTTCATGCCTTAGTATGAACATGATCTTCTGATAATATTTATCAGAAGCTGAAAGTGACCAATGATTTTATCCTTTCGTTCTTCATTTATCTTCGGATGTTTTCTACTTTATATTCCAGGAAAAATGTCTCTACTGGGAGATAAAAGCGCTGAAAAATCCTTAATTGCCATATGCTCTAGAAAACATGAGCTGATCATTACCGTGGCACTGTTACGTATGTTTTTTCTCTCTCAATGCTTGTAAACGAATTCGACAAATATCACGAAGGAATGAAAGTATTTCGTAGCGCTGTTTACGAACGCTCGTAATGATGCCTTTGCGTTTTTTACGACTAGATATTTATACTCTCTGACATTTTCAATGAATTTTTATTTTGTTGGTCAATCGGAAAAAGTCGAAGCTATTTTACTTCCATTTTCAATAAGAAATGCTGCATCGTTTCTTTACCAACGAGCAAAACATGCTTTCAAGTCCTTTTGGTGTGATTTATTCAGATCATTCATTTAGAGGAATTTTAATTACAACTATTATATTGGTTAACAACAGTTCAAATCTGGATATTTTGGCCTCTTCATTTACTATTTTCAAGTAATTGCCCATAAGCTATTTAATAAATATAATTAAATATTAAATCAGGTAGCTTACATCAGGATTGATTAAATCAATCAATGATGTAATAATCAAATTATTCAGTTGTATATTTGCATTAATAATCCGTTAATTGTTTCTTGGGTTCATCGCTAGAAGCGATGTGCATCAGCCATTTTAATTTTTACTGTCTCGTGCGGACCAACATTCATGAATCGGTAATGATATAAATTTTAAATAATGGAAATGATAGAATAAGTATCAGAGCCCGTTAAGCTTTTGTCTTTCATGCCCTAGGTCTATCCTAGTGATTTATAAGACTTCCCAGTTGGCTTTTATGCTGTACAAGAAGGCAGTTGAGCGTCTTGCTATTAGTTACGGTATTGAGTGTTTTAATTCCTTGTTCACGACTCCGTGATAATTCGTGTTGAGTCTAGCCCTCCTTTTTTGACATCACAGCCACGGTATCATGGCTGAGTTCATTCGTATTACCGTGCAATAAATCACATCTTGGTGTATGTACAACCAAATAATCTCTCCGAGGTAGACCGTTGATTTGATCATTATAATTTGGTCCTGTGGTTGTATCGATTCGTAAGTCTTCCACACCTACGCTTAAAATTAACCTGATACGTTAAGCATTTCTCATCCTAAACATGTGAAGACACTTAAAGAAGCAATGCAATTTTTGTACCTCACATATTTTTGTTCTCTGCTTGATTTCCTGTCAATCTCGCTCATCCAATACTTGTAAACAGATTAGTTTTATGTGGACTCGATGACCGATGTCCACGCTTACGCATACGCATTTATTGGAGCAGTGCAAAGGTTCACCGTATTGCATAGTGCATCAGTTCCCTCGATGACATTTGTAAAGAGGACCACTCACTGTCATGCAAACCTGACAAGTTCTCTTGCGTTGATCTATTGCACAGTCCTACCTGAACAAATGCATATCCCAAGTCTCTTAACGTACGTTCAAGGCTTTTCGGCTGACTGAAATTAGTTATTAAACCTTCACCTAATTTTGAATTTTAATAATTTTTTCAACTTTAATGAATCATAATTGTAAATTGATAAGTTGTGCGTCCGAATTAGATCTGAGACTTGAGAAGTCAGTCATTCAAATCATTCATAGATTGGAATCCGGTGCTCGGTGCTGCTCCCAACCTCCTTATCTTTGGGAATAAAAGTTCTGTAGGGTCATTCCTAAATATTCGTGCCGCTTCAGCAAATGATACTTGTTTCAGAAAATTGTTATGAATTCAATTGTAGGGTTTATGGGCCTATGTTTTCTCCTTCATTTTCTGTTCGTGGAAAAAGCTTCGTCATCAATCGTCTTCTTTTTTGTTTCTTTCATCTTCTTACTCCTATTATTTTCGACTCTTTAATATGTTAACGCTGTTTCTTTTGAGGGTTTCTTCGAGCTGTCATATGTCTTGCAAAAATTACAAAGAGCTAATTGATGTCTACTTTTCAAATCACAACTATTTTTTAGGAGCGTTAGCTGAACTCTTTTTATTATAACAGGAAATCTTGCAATAAAAATGTTTGTTTTTGAGTATTCCAAAATGCACCTTTTACATTCACATTTTTGTCTTGTCCATGGTTCAAGCAGCTTGTTTGCATAAGCAAGCTGTGAAAATATTATTTCTCAAATTACGGTGCTACATGAATGTTTTAATTTAATAATTTACATACAAGAAATTAATACGTCAATATATTTTTTGTGTGTGTTTTACAAGCATACTTATACTTCATTACAAATTTGGATGTACCTGTATAACTACGTGCGCATTGTTCCAAAAACTGCTGTTTTTAACTAAATGTTTTTGCTTTCTATTTTTGGATCATTCATTGCATTAAGTCAGAGGGCTATACAATCGCTAGTACGTTAATTAGATCAATGGGTTTTTGTTAGACTTTATGAGGGCGGATCATGAACAAGGCAATATAAATCCTGTGACGAGATTAATGCATCAATTGAATTTAAAGGGCATTACTCACATCTTTTATGCATATAATTTCGACTAAAAATTTCATGTTATCCATGCTTTTCTGCTGTTAGGACTCTATGCACTGCTATCTTTAAAACTTGAGAATTAGAATCGTCATTGTAGAAGCAACCTACGTCTACGATCTTGCATGCTTCGTGAGAGAAATTCAAATCCCAGTATGCAATTGAAACGAATATAAGGATATGTTTTTTCACGATTGCACAAAACTTTCAAATTCTCTGTTTTGAGTGTTTTATCAGAGACCACGATCTTGATTCACTCCTGCAAGTAACGAGCGTTTGGTGAAAATAAAATCTTTACTTTTTCCAAACTCTTCTTATCTCTCTCTTTAAATTTAAAGTTATGGTTTTCAGTACCAAGAAAAATTAAGAAGATTCTCGATAATATCAATTTCTAAAAGGGTTTCCGTCCTGTTACGGGAATTCATATGCCTTCAAATCACCCCATCATATCTGGTGAAGCTTTATATGGTTAACCTATCTGTACACATATTTGGACGCTCTCACTCATATGACCAGTCTCCAGGTGGTTGGCGTATCAATTCCTTTAGATCGGAAATGATGAACTCTTTCGCCTTAGGTCCGGTCTCTGATTAGACACTTCCGTGAGAGAATATTTTCAATCATGGACATATCAGCCGAGAAATTGTTTGCTTTGCATAGAGACGGCTCTCGTATCTCACGGAAGATCTGTCTTTCCGTATTCTTTAGACGGCCAGGAAACATGGCATGCGCTTTACAGTTTGTCCGAAAAGTTAGAAAGAACCGCACCGTTCATCGCTAAGGACCATATATTTCTCCTTTTAGGCGCCTTATTTGATGGCTTATGCGGTAAGAAATCTATGCTATTTTAAGGTTCGTGCATTGAGAGTATCGAAATTTGGCAGCAAAGCTCCATCACCACGACGGAAAGCATTGCAACTTACACTCCTCCAGTCCTTACGAAAGCGCCCAGCTGCTCTCTAGATCTGCACGTCGATCAAACGCACTTACCATCGATTATGGTTGAGGTGTTGGATGCGACGGACTATCATGACGGAACATCTGAACTCCGTGGCAGTTTGGGGCTGTCACTGGCCTCTCGAAGACCCCTTCTTTGGCGGCCGGCGTGGCTCGCGCATCACGAGGCTGCGACGCTGCGATCACGACACCCTGCATGCGTGCGCCCGCCTGATCGTCTCTCTGATTGTCTCGACGGACTTTACTGATGCGCATGTCTCGCAGGTGACGAATTTTGGCACACGATAAATGATGTATACGGATGACTTATCACTGCATCCCGGTATTACCGAGGACCGATATATGACTCAACCCTCAATGTACATTGTACTATGTGTACGATTGAACCTGCAGTCCCTCTGAAGATAATTTCATGAACTTCACTGCAAGTGATGCTTCTCTTCAGTGACCGAGTGGTAATGTGATGCTCAATCACTACTTCATTGCAAACATTAACTTTCCAACGCATAGGGTATTGGAAGACTATTTGAAACTTGTGCGCACATTCAATTTAATAATCCAATAGATGTTTTTATCAAATTATTGATGATGTTTTGTCTGCCAAATATGTCCTGTTGACGACTCTCGAAGAAAATTAGCGCTGAATTTCAATTTTAGGACATGTTTGACAACCATAACGTTTTCAATACTAACTGGTACGTCATTAATTCTTTACTAATAATGAAACAGAGGCACTGTTGAATACGAACAAGCCTCTTCTTGTACCACAGATAACCTTTAACAACTCACAAATATTAAGCGTTAACAAATATTAAGTCACTATATAATATCCTCACTATAATATCCTCACTTGTCGCTATATAATATCCTCTGAAACTTTTATTGACTCCCTCACCAGAACGTACAATATTTACACTACGATCTTTCATCTTTCCTCTGATTTAAGCCCAAAACATTAGTTCTAAATATTCGATACCAAAAATTCGATTCATACGTGTTGGTTCTGAAAGTATGGTTCTGAAAATTTACAGGAAAGTCTGTTTGCCGAATTTTGATTAAAAATTTAGTTCTAAAGGTGTGATTATAAAAAAATGCTGGACACTTCAGTATAAAATTCAAAACTGGATTCCTAAAATACTGTTCTCGAGATATCAGATCCATATATTTTAAGATAAGAAATTTCTATTGTAGCGTACATCAGCATATAAATGTCCTTTCAGGATAATTTGACGTGTATTTGTAACTCAGGTTCTCCTCAACTTGAGAATAGGAACTAAATATTTACATTTACATTCACAAATACATTACTATACATAGATTTAATTCTGTGTTTAAAATTTCAAAGACGGGTTTAAAATATATATTTTTTACTTAGCCCATATTTCAAGAAATAAAGAATTTCATACTGTTAAATTGTAACTCAAAAGGCTCCTCTCCTTGTGTTGCGTACGAGATGCCAGTACACTGCTGAGGTTTTCGTTCTGTAAAAGCCAAGAAAGATTTCTGGAAAGTCAGTGTTCGCATTTAGGCATTGCTGTTCTAGCATTGAGCTTTCAATATGCAGTCTTTGCAAAGGCAAACTAACATCTTTTTTAGGACGTAAAGCCAATTTATTCGCCGCTTCCTAAACCCACAAGATACACCCCAGAAACTTTTATCGAAATATCGTGAGACGCCGCCAAGCCTAGGATTTGCTCCTGGTCTCCACCAATAGCAAAATTCATGGTCGAAAGAAAACTGCGAACCATCAGTCTCGGACCATCAGTCTCGGACCATCACCCTCGGACCATCACCCTCGGA
>VCRD01002264.1:28552-59718 GCA_006783055.1 Trinorchestia longiramus | reverse complement strand
CCATCACCCCTCGGATCATCACCCCTCGGATCATCACCCCTCGGATCATCACCCCTCGGATCATCACCCTCGGACCGTCTCCAAATATCGCTGTCCGATGATGTGGAGGCTGCGAGATCTCGCATGAAGCTTGCGATGCATTAATAGAGCACAGAAATGATCTCACGGCAGCTTATTTGCTAGCCCTCGCCTCAAATCAATACTTGAGCCTGTGTGTGCCTTAAAGGTCGCACTCCAATAAGAGTTGTTCGCAATTTATCTATCCCATGTTGAAAACGTGTTTTATTAACCTAAAACAAATTAATTATGTTTGCGGTAACTTGAACAGTTAATAACTCTTTTATGACAAAAAGTAATTTATAGCGAAATTATTTTTCCATTCCTTGTGCTAGTGTGTGAACAGAAATAACTTTAGAAAATAGGTACATAGTATGCTAGTACTATGTTGATTTTGACAGTTAATTTGCATGTCTTTAACAGGTAAAGGGCTGAAACTAAGATACTTTGCAGTTGGGTTAAAAATATTCGCGCTGTATTTCCAGCTGAATATGACTCCTGAACAACAGATGAAGCAGCCTGGCTACTCAAAAACTTTTGAACAAACAGACCTTCAGCTAGACAAACTTCTTAATAGAGGAAGCAAAGTCAGTTAATCATGGGTGTCGCAATTTGGTTCAGTCCTTGTCAAGATGAAGGGAGCGCTATCTTCTTATCTGGCTAATTAGAGTAATTCTGCAACTACGAAGATCTCAATCATGAAGTCCTCCTAATTGTGTTAATCTTTCTCAGGTTTCATACGACTCAGAATGCGTTCTTTAGACGCTGAACTAGGTTTTTCGAGTGATCTCGCAGCATTCAAAAAATCATGATCCAATCATCTTCTTAAGAAGACCTAATTTTACAGAGGCACTTCACAAATCATAATTATTTGGTCTAATCCATGTGGAAAAGCTCCTGACAATATGATTTTTATAAACATAATCATGGTAGAATGTTCTCACTAACATTATTATTTATCATATAATATTGGTATTATTTCTGCTAAACAAATTACCCATCTATGCACGGAATTATCTATTTCAAACCAGTATATGCATATTGGTTTACTTCATGACAAAGTAATTACGAGTCCAGGATGATGTTGAAGATTAGGGTGGTCTATGTCGAGCGGTTTCCCTTGTTTAATTATTGTCAAACGTTTTGTTTTTGGTAGAGTAGTCTTATAAATAAACCATGTATTCGTACTCGGTATCAAAAATGATTTTCGTTCATTCCAGTATTGATTAAGTAATATTTGTTGCTAATTAAACGCTTTATAATTAAATCATGCCGTACTTCTCAATTAATATTCATTACGAAAAACTCATTCGTGGCATTTTGACGTGGTTGCTACTGTAATGAAAATTATTTTGTCATATAGTTTCCCGGATCAGCTTGTGTGACGCTGGTAAAGTTACTAATTAGTGACTCAAGTTTCTCTTAAGATTCAAATTAGTGATTAAAGCCACCTATCAAATGAAATTGGGTTTTTTGTGTATTTCAACTTTTTGAAAATATTTCTATTGTCACATTCCGAGTTTAACTTAACTAGATTTTATGCAACAGCTATCTTCCTAACGTAATCATGTTGAATATTTACCTATATAATTCACTTTTTCGTTATTTGCACTTGAGAAAGTACATTATGTTTCCTCTTTTGGATGGTGACCAAATAATTAGAAGCACTGCAGACACCCTGACAGAGCTGTCAACAAGCTGGTTTTTGGTTGTAAACATGAATGGCAGGTAAAGCTCTGGACAAACTCCAAAATGGTTTTAACCTTCCGCCAGGCGCAAGTTTGCATGCGCTAAGTAAAATTAAAGTAACTGTGCCTGTGAGATCAGTTGCCCTCATCCTTGTGTCTATATCACACTACAACTGCACACAGATACTAGACAAGGTAATCATTTTTCATAGGTCGTGCTACTTGCACGAATAGCTACCTCTGCGCTAGGAGCATCACAATCCTGAGGAGCAATTGGAAACCCGATAACAATTCATGTATAGTAAAATAAGAATAAAATTTAATAGCATGAATAAAATTGGATTTCTCTGTTTTGCTAATTTAATTTGCGGAGAAACTGTTTGACTAAAACATATTTTTTACTTTAAATTTTCATAATTAGTTATCACAAGAATATTTGGTCAAATTTCAAATCTTTAACAGACTTTCAAAAGCCAAGCAGTTGAGAAACTCCGTTAGTTTCTGAATCATGCATAAAAAGTAGTAAATAAATCAGGTGAACTAATTATGTAATAGCTGTTGATGTTTACTTCAAGTAGGGTTTAATTCACCTCACAAATTTAACTTTAATTTTGAAACGAGGAAAACTTGCAGGTTTCATGTTTTTCTCATTTTCCATTTCTGGTGAATTTCCCTCTAATTGAAGTGAGCCCGAACTTCTCATAAGCCATAAAATGCTTCCTTGGGCAGTGGGGAAGTTTTCCAAGACTCCGCCTATTAAAAATTAAGTAGACGAGGCTCTCAGTTCACGGGAAGTTGTGCGTCCTGTGTAGATATTCGAACCAATTTTATAAATTTTGACAGCTGTGCACGTTCCGTTAAAACGACGTCGTTCACAGGTACTGATTGCTGTTATTATTTGCCTGCGATTTCTAATATTTTTTTCTTTGGTAATCATTGAAATTGAGCAGAATTTATATGACTACTCCCTCTCGTTGTTTTACATGTTTTATCTTCGTGGTAAATATTAGAAGGCGTTTTCGAAATTCTAAATACAAGATTGAATTCTTCAACCGTAATTAGAAAACGAGTGCTAACCTAAAACACAATACCATTCACGTACTCTATGGTACGTCAATGCTCGTGTAGGATGCAGTAATCAATAATCAATAAATACTGAATAACTTGAACATAAACCTCTTTTAAGTCTGCGCTAATGCCAGTACTTCCACGCTAGAAGATTATTCTTCTGTCCTGTTAAAAACAATTTTTCTAACCGAGCGTTTGTATTCGAGTACACAGTTCGATCAAAGAACAACCAATTTAAAAAAGTGCAGTTCTAATGTTTATTTCAACAGAGTTGCTTGATTTACATTGGCGTCTCTTTTCAAATTATCCTTTTCTTTTTCTTGTTGTGAGTCAATCTTCAAAAACAATATTTATACTGCTGAACAAACAGGCAAATATTTTTCCTTAGACCTCAATTGTATTTGTTCTTATAAAATATGCATAGAATTCCAAGCCTATGGTGAATCATTTTATCTTTTATTTTTATAGCCCATAAATTATTTGCACCAAGTTAAGTCCCACCTCGTCTCAACGTACGCCCAACAGTTTGTCAATTTTGAGGTGACGTGTGCGACAGGATGAAGTCAGGCTTCACTCACCGTGAGCTCCTGTAGTCATAAACTTTGTTAATTAACATCATAGGCGCTTTGTTGAGACAGAGCAGCGTTCCTGTATATTCTTGATATTGTTCAGGCGCATGAATGTGAGGAAACCAACGGAGCGATGGCTGTGAATGATGTGAGGAAAAGGAGCAATCATGGTTGACCTCATGCAATTAGAAATCCAATTACCACTATGACGATAATCACGTCTATATCTAAATATAGTTAAACCAATTTTAGAGGTAAAAATTTAATAAATGAAACTGAAACAGGTTCATTTAGACTCTAGAGTGTACATCAATAGGCTAAAACTTTTGTTACGCTCCTCCTGTGGGTTAGAATTGTCACCCATACACGAACATTTTTTCGATAATGAGGAGAACGGTTTTGTGGAAAGATATCCTCTTACATTGTTTTCATTCCTCTGCTGCTGGGGATTTCTAACCTCGTGTGACTGTAATCTTATCTCACTGCGTTTTTAATTGTAAAGAAGCCTGCGCGTTGACATGGTGCTAACTAGGAACGTTCCCTACGACATAAGTATGAGCTTCAAGCACTCTGTCATGGACAGAGCTTCTAAAATAGAGTAAGCCAAGAATCTAGAATTCAAAAAGAAAAGAAAGTCCTTTTCTTTGATTCAGCTTTCAAAAGATCAGTTCGATTTCTGACCCACCATTGAAATTCTACGTAGGATCGCTGTTTCGCTTTAAGAGTGTCCTTATACTCGACCTCTCCACTTTACGGTGAGCTCAGTGAAGCTGCGTCGTAAATTGCCGGGCGTGGTCGTCGGTCGACATTGCTCCCGTGCTCAAGTCGCTCTCTATGTCTATATTTCGAGTCTCCTGCTGCTTCCCCAAGCCCACTTCGATAAGGAAACTACTTTCCGATAACACATTTCATTATCCAAAGTGACTTCACTAAATGTGTCCTTTACTGTTAACCAAATCTGAGGTCATGCAATGTTTCTTTCAAGTTCAAACTCACATCTTAACTAAATTATTAACAAATATCCGCTACTGATACGTACAGCATGTATATAATTGATGAAATTTTATCTTGGAGTGTTTCCAATGTTCTAATACATATTTTTTACTCTTTCAGGTAAGTCTGTGGCATTGGATAAGGGCAGATGACCGCTTCGCATTACATAGTCGTGTTGATGTGAGTACATGATGAATATTTTACTTTGCTTTTTGAGTCAAAGGCTTTTATATGCAGATTAAATACGGTATCTAATTCCTTGAACGAGAGGATCGACAAGCAAACTAGCCACAAAACGCGTCACTTCATACCTGACATCCTGATAATTTCATTCCTATTTTTCTAACTTCAATTACATGGCTTAATAGTAACGATATTTTAAGCTTTCAGGAAATCAACATGATCTTTAATTTATTTGTGCCGAGTAGAAACATTTGCCTTTCGTATTGGCTGGTTTTTGCGAGCTAACTCTGTAGTATGAGAGTAGAGCAATACATTGTCAAGTTATGTCATCGCAGTGCTGACGGTGGCAGCAAACGCTACATACACGTACTCGTTAACACTTCTTACGTGTCCTGATACCTGCAATGTCCCAGCAAATATATCACTCTGAAGAACTGATTCATCTCGACGTAAGACACTAGTTTAAAGGACATAAAATAGAATCGTAGTCATTGTGCTAACTCAAGAGCATCAATATATTTACACGATTTCGAAGGTTTCATCCAGTCGTACTGGATTCAAGCTTTAATGAAGTGCCAAGTTGATCGTGCATTGAATTCTAATGTACATCATCAATTTTACATAGTATTGTATTGAGTGTATACTTTTATTTGTAAAATTTATTGTTTCGACGTAATTTCTTATTTTGCTTTTCTATAAATAAAGTGCCACTTAATATATGTAAGATAGTGAAACCATATTACATGCGAAGCGAACTACAGCAAAGAGATATAATTTTCTATGATGTATGCCCTAATTTCTTGTAGAAATTCTTCGTCGTTGTCGGTTATTTCAATATTGTGTAGTGTATTCAGTAGCTTAAAGTTTGAATAAGGCCTTTAGAATGATACCATTGGTATATATTTTATACTTGCATGCTTTTGATGTGCATTTTAATAACTATTTTCTATTTTTATTCAACATAGCATGGGACAAAAAAAAATCTGGTCGAAAGGAAACGCTTATAACTCAGAAAAATTAGCTTAGGAAGGTGAAACAAGAAAGTACATGATAGGATATATTATCAAGTTTTACTTGATTTATAACAGGTGCGCAAAAACTTTACAAAATACAAACACCACAAAAACTCTCGAACAATGAAAATCGAAGAACATCACGTTTTCGTTACCGGTATATGGATTGTCCGTAGTGAAACGATGAGATGCTAACACTAGTATTTTCAGTGATGACTCATTTATTTAAATGGTTCTAATTTTAACCAGAACTTTCGTAAATGCAGCTCTAAAAAAACAGTAAAGGTATTTGAGATGCCTTCGCCCTCACCGAATTTGACCGTTTGGTGTGGCTCAAGTTCCTATAAAGTGTATGGATTATATGTACTTTCTTGAAGATGCTGATACGAGTAATGTTTCCACTATTACCACAGGACCATATTTTGAAATTTTAGATAATGTTTTGACTGCCAACATTCATCCTGAAGTTGTGTTTCTACAAAACGGGGCAATTTCACACACATCTTTGCGTGTGATGGATTGGCTGATGAATCCACTCCGAAAACATGATTTCACACCTACGTGACTTTCTGTGGCCAGCAAGGTCCTCTGACCTCTCCCCTCTGGATTATTTTCTCAGGGGATATGTCAAAGAGAGAGTCGTCAAAGCAAAACCAGACACTATCAATGTCCTTAAACAAGTTATCCGGGAAGAATCTCTCCCGTTGACCAAAATGTTCTAGTTGTAGTCGTCTCCAATTTCCAACAAGGGGTTAACCTTTGTTGTGAGCATCAGGGTGGCCATTTTGAGCTCTTGTTAAGAGCTAAATAAAATTTAAGAATAGGTTATTTCATGTTGTTTTTGTTTCACCTTTCTACGTTGACTATTTTTTGAGTTTTAAGCATTTATTTTGATCAGTAATTTTTTCTGTCTGTGCTTAATTGTTCGCCTGATAACTAGGTCTTGTTTATAAACTTGTGAAGTATATTTCTTTTTAAATTCATTTCCATGTTACTGCGATTGTCTACGTTTCATCAGTTACATAAAATATGTTCAATATTTGTCTTCACACTTAGAATTCCAAGCAAATGTAGATGTTCAGAATATAGAAATTTTACGTGAAAAAAATACAGTCCTCTGAAATTATCGCCAAAATCTATTTTACTGGGTAGTGCATAAGTAATGTACCAAATTCAAATACCAGTAAGAAAAATTTTGAAGGTAATAATGTTTAGAGAGTTAGAAAAAATAGAGAATATATTGTAGTTTAATTTCAATTTCAAGTATGGAACATGTATCATTCAGGAGACCTCCGTTATTGTTGAAACAAATAAGTCTTATTTTAGTAGTGCTGCTCATTATTTTACTCAACATCCCTGGAGTCATATTGTTCATTTCTTGACAGTTGTTTTGTTTCAGTTCTAGCAAAGAATCAAGCATCGTAATGCAAACCTTTCCCGCCAAAATATCAGCAGATGAAAAAACTGAAGGATGTGCTGTATATCTGGAGATGCAGAATTAACAAGTATGGGAAAATTTCCTTGAATATGTTCGCCCATTCCCTTCTGTTAAGCTCGTTCTTCTGAGTTTAGTAGTGATTGTTTGTGTGCAATTTATGTTAGGACTATCAGTAATGAAAATATGAAATCCATTACATTAGAGGGAAAATTCAAAAGATTTGTTCACTGATTGTTCCTGTGGCGCACCATTTTTGGTGGTCAATTTTACAAGTTATGGAACAATATGTGTAAATATTGACATAATGTGTTCATCACTTCAATAAATTACAGTATTTAATTACAGTATTTTAGTCATTTAAAACGTTCTAAAAAAATTTACCCTCTGTGGTTTTCTTGTTGTGGATTATCTCCAAGATAATCCTTATGCGCTACCCTGTTCATATATGTATCTGTTTGTGTTTGTGTACTCAGACAATCCTTGGAGATCCAGAAACTGCTAATTTTAATTTCTACCCTGAAATTAGCTAGTTGCGTTCATGCTTGATATTCTTCTTCGCCAATTATTCTTGCTGAAGAAATTCTGCTACTTATGATGTGCAAGCAATTTATATTTTTTCGTACCTGTAACAGCTTTACTTGCGATCAAACACTATAGAGTCGATGTTTGAGTCACGTAGTGTAAATATTATTTCTCACCATTACACTTTTTTGGAAAATCTTTCTTTGGCTTGCGAAGGCTTGTTTGTGAGCTGGAGTTCCGATGTTGATGACCCTCGTAAGTCCTTTCTTTTGTTGATATTCCAGTTCGGCCAGGGACATTCGTTGCGCCAATTTATGCTCTTGTTGACACAGTAAAAGCAACCAAGTCTTTTCGAGCTTAAATTCAAAAGCTCGCTTTTTCAGAAGCAACAAAGAAACGTAGGTTTTTCTCTTGTTTTTTTTGACAACAAGCGTAC
This sequence comes from Trinorchestia longiramus, assembly GCA_006783055.1. Classification (NCBI taxonomy): domain Eukaryota; kingdom Metazoa; phylum Arthropoda; class Malacostraca; order Amphipoda; family Talitridae; genus Trinorchestia; species Trinorchestia longiramus. Next base: position 51,751 of record VCRD01002264.1, on the reverse strand, counting down.
GAGAAAATTATTTCTTCTTTTGAACTCGGTTGAAATCCGTTGAAACTGCGCAATGATAGACTTCTAGTGACATGCAGAATATGTAGTTCAAGTTCTGATCAGCATACCAAATCTCAATTTCTTTACTGTAGATACTCATTAAAATTGTAATGAAATGAATTGTAGGCTTGCATAGTTTCTGATATTTTAAAATACATTTTCACAAAATATTTAAAGTAGGATGACCTGAGTGACATGTAGCGTAAATTTTCCAATTAATAGTAATTTAATTAACAAAATTTGATACTTTCCACCATTCACACGATGTCGTCTGTTAACGCTAATATCAATTAGAAAACTACTGAGGCTCGTTGAAAACAAATCGATTACTCTTTGCCTGAATCCAAAAAACGCACAAACTAGCTAATTTTCTGATATGATACAAAATAACAGGGACATAGCTACATTGTGTCAGTTCCATAATACACAATAACAGGAACACAGCTACAGTTTGCTAGTTCTTTGTTGTACCAGAGCAGTCGCATCCAAAGTATTCGATTAGCTAATAAAGTTACAATTTTTAGAGTCCGTGTTTATTACTCAAACAACTGTTCACAATGTAACAAAAAAATTGGTAGTTTGGTATGTAATTGCTAGAAATGAATACATTTCATTTAATATGCCATCCGTCTGTCTCGAAAACAAGCTGAAGACTCTTAAAGAATAACCAGCACGCGTCAAGAATGACTTCTTGAGGGGTTTTAACCCATTCCTTTTTTGAGTTTCGACTTCAATGCCTCCAAATTTTGGCGATGTGTAGCTGAAACCTTAATTCCCAGTATAGTCCTGATGTCCCTGATTTCGTAATCGAGAGGATTCAGGTCTGCATTTAGGCTTTCTTAGCTCCATGTGTTCGTGCAGAGCCATGCAGAAATGAAAATTGACGTTTTTAGAAATGATTTTTATCTCAAGGCAACGACGACTCTGCAAGAATTTCATGGCGGTAATTTCTTGACCAATTTTAACCCACCTTTCACAAAAGCCAACGAAATTCCCGTTTCAGTGATCGCAGCCCAAACCATCACTGACGCCGCTCCATGCATTCGAGTGACTACCCGGGTATCAATCTCACCAGTCCCAAACCAAAATCTATCATTTTATACTTTAAATTTTTGCTGGACACCAAATTTATATTGGTCACTGAACATGTGGTTTGGTAGCTTGCCTTCGCGGAAACTAAAGAGTAAGATTGCAGCTCTTGTAAGACGTTTGTCTAATGTTGGAGTATAAAACAGCTGTTGCTTTTGATGTTTGTAAGAAGAGGTCTTTTAGTCTTTGTGGAGAATTGTAGACATTCCTACGGTTACATTTCCCACTTTTGCCGGATTTCTAAAGGATATCTTTGGATTTCTTCTGAGCTTTTCTAAAATTGATTTTACTAGTTTTGAGGTTTTGGCAGTTCGAGGACGAGATTATCGAAGTCTATTCTTCATTTGTCCAGTACATTTGAATCACTTCAACTGTCTCCAGACGAGCATTCTATTTACACTGAAGGCTTTAGTAATATCAGTTGAAGAATCTTTATTCTTATACAACCCTAAAATAGCTATTCTTTTGTCGAAATCTTTAGGCATTGTAATATATATTATACGTGGATGACATATGACTTCGCTAATACAAAAAAAAACTGTAAATAAAATAAAATGTTAGTATAAATTAATATTTTTACATTTGGATGTAACGATAATTATTGAATATTATGTAACAACAATGCACTAACCTTGCACTATAAAATAGCAGGGACTCGACCACAGTCTTAGCTGCTCTAAGGATGTGACACATCAGTTACGAAATGCTTAAGTTCGCTGGTCAGTGCAATGTTTGCTGAAGTAGTGATGAGGTCGGCTTGCACACCCGACACTACCTGGGTTCTGAATGAGCACATCCGTACAAAATCAATGATCGAGTTCTTCCTCATAATATTGAGCCTCGACAGAGGATTTGAATGAGTGCCTATGCGTCGCATAACCATCGTTTTCAAAAACCATTCAACGTAGGACTTAAATTTGTTTCCACACCAAAAACAGAGAATTTATTATCAAATCTGATATTGATATTAGAAAACCTCAGATGTTAAGTAATGTTTTTGGTCAAATGGAAGAAAGCAACTGTTCTGCTGCCTTTATTCACTCGAAGCCTTGTTTTTATTCGCTTAACTCGGAAAGACGAGGAGCTGAAATAGAATTTTATTCTGCTTTTGAATTGTGGTTACCAGGAACAAACAGAAGCTTGATCTACTTTTGATTCGCGTCTTGAATGTATTGTTTTTTGAACGTCAGGACATCTTCTATACAAATTGCAGTAATTTTCCGGGTAAATCTTATGATTAAAAATTGTTCAGAGTTTTAAACATATTGGGTCGCAACATGAGTTATGTTTTTTCAAAGCAATAGTGAGGTTAATTTAAACATGTAATGAGGCAATTTTTTTACATGATTTCCACTTTGGGCAACAATCTCTTTATACCTATTTACTAATTTCCTGATACCTCTGCTATGCACAGAATTCTTTGTTTTGAATGTCAAAGAAGAGTTTTGACTGTCTATAGAATGCAAAGTTTTTGCTCGGAGGGAATGGTACAAAAAGGAAAAATAAAAATATGACGTAGCAATATAAGGGGAATAATGGGAAAGTTGCAGTATTTCTCACCAAAAACCTGATTCTGATATCGAATAACTTGTTCTGTACGTATGTGGACGTGCATTGTTTTAATGAAAAACAACCTCTTTGAATTTGGTCAAAGCTAGACTCTTCATTGCTACAGTTTTGTGACAACTTTGCGTTTTAACCGAGGCAATTAATATATATAGTTAGTTTTTCCTAACAAATCTATTCTTACTTTCAATAAGTTATTTCAAATATATTACAAATTGAAAACGAGCAGAACTTATGTTATGACCGGCTCCAAACTACATACGCCTCTTCCTTAAAAATATTCCCAGAATTTTCGTCCGGCGACTTCGATAACTTCCTTCTCTAGTAAGCTGAATTGGAAACAGAGTCTTTCAGTTAATGATTATTTTCATGTCCGCTTATAAAGTTGTCATCAGGAGCAAAATATCACACGTAGACTTAAAATATATTGATATCCCTGTCTCCACGTGGAGGTAGTTTAGTTCTTTTTGTAAGAATTAAGACTACTAAAAGTTGTCATTAATGCTCATGGATGATGATGGCTGCTAGTTTTTTACAATTGAAGTTACTACGTGCAATACAAAAGTCTACTCTTGCTCTCGATTCGTTGCAGAACTGGATATTAAATTTTTTTGATCTACTCGCAATACTGTATTTTTTGTGACTGGAAAATGAGACTAGAGAACTCGCTGAATTTTTGATTTAACTCCTTTACATTTCGTGACCGAGTTTTACGGTGCAATTTGATTATTTTTCCAAAAACTACTGTTATTATTTGGCATGCAAAAAAATTTCACTGGAACATCAGTTTCAGAAATTTACAGAAGCTGAAGTCGACTGTCTCAGGAAACTTGATTGGAATGCTGGCATAGTGGCTCCATGTGTGGTTCTTGCAGCACTCTAGATATTTCTTAATCTTTCAACGACACGGACGCACCAATGACAAACTGAGTTCATTAGTCCTCGGCTAGCAGAGGCCCAGCGCTCTACAGCCGCCTGGTCTCCACCACGGCGCCCCAGCGTCGCTTTCCGTGCAACTCGAAACGATGTTTAACGATGTTTTGCATCGCGTCGCAGCTGTCTGGCTGAGATCGAAAATATTGCGTCTCTAAAGCGTGCGCAAGGCGCGCTTATCGCACATGCTTGTCCCTCCTCACAATATGACCTGCCTGCCGTGATTGATGACTTGCGTATGAAACTCCTTCGTGTTTTCTCCGCGGCAAATCACTTGTGCCCATCAGCTCTTCCAAAAATTATATACTTTGTAAGCATAAAATGAGTGACTGCATACAGGGAATATCCTTAATTAGCCTCTATGGTTTTGTCATGAACGAATGTGAATTTAAAGTTAGGGAAGCCTCATTACTTTTTGCAGACCATAAAGTGGAAGGTAACAATTGAATTATTTTAGCTCACTTACATATCACTTTAGGTAAACGGGGAAAAAAATCATAATTTAGAAAAGAAATTACGTTGCAGTAGAGCTCAAGAGTTGCCAATTTTTTTCAAATACTTAGTTTACGAAAACCATTTTTTGATGGATACAGTAATAAAAAATTCTTTCTCCCCGAATTTACACAGTTTCAGCGTCAGCAATGGACGTGATTTTAACAAAAGCTAAAATTAAACAGATTTGTGATCTGTTTACATAATGTAATTTGTTCTTTTTATCGTCCATGACAAGACAATTCCTGACCTTACGAGCTACAAGTCCCCTTTATTGATCAGAAGTCGTTTATTATTCTAACCAGTCCTTGTGCGTCTCTTTATTTTTTGCTCTAGTCATCTTTACACGATGTAGTTCCTGCATGTTTCATTGAACTAAATTCTAAAGGAATGATTAGCCATGCATATTAGATACAGACCATTAATGATACTCATTCGAAAACATAACTTTCCTGTAGAGTTTCTTTTGTATACGTTGATATTTTCCCGTTTTTTTATCGTCAAATTTCCGTTATTTGGAATATGTTGAAAGTAGCTCCATTGAGGATGAATTCCACAAACTGTTTAAGCAACTTGAATGAATTATTGCAACTGAGGTCTTGTAATTTAATAAGTGTATGAAACATTAAGCTTGTAAATGGTATGATACGAGTATATTGTTCCTAGAAATCATAAGGCATCAGTCATGCCTCAATCCAACTTTCCTTATTTACAAACAGCAAGACAATCTCAGATATAACCTGTACATAAAGCTTGCCTTACACCACCTCAATGAAGGACTGCTCAAGTATTTTGAGTCATTTCGGAGTATTTCTGTCTATAAATTCCTTATTCGTCCGCCACGGGCTAAACGCAGAGTTTATTTGTTCATTCCGGGGAGTGCAAGACTTCCCAGGACAAGTCCTGCCAAGTACTTTGCATTTTTATTATGTCTTTCAAGCGTCGCTGATTCAATAAATTGATAGAAATGAAGTTCGTATACATGATGCATATATTCTTTGCCTTTTCTCTTTTACAGGAATTATTTGCTTCTACAGTGAAGTATATAACGTACCGAAGGAGAGGCTTCCCAGTTCTCTCGCTGTCGAGATTTTCATAATAGCTAGCAATGCTAGACTTGCTCATTTCTGCCTTCAGGCTCATGCAAATAAATCATTCAGCTGACGTGAGATTGACCCTACTTTCATTCAAATCGCTCGCATTAGCGTACATAAAATGTAAATAAAATATTGATGCGAGACATCACACTTTTTCTGAATTGGACACCACAGATTTCCTTCCGATTTATATTCAAATAAATTATTTATGTATCATATTATAAGACTACTTGTTTGCGACGAAAGGAGCTATGCACAGATATTTCACCAACTAATTCATTACGTGGAATTGAATTCACTTGCATTCGACACAAAAAGATTTTATTGTTCCTGCCCTGATGTATTGAAACAATATTAGTACTTCTGTAAGAAGGGCTTGATGTTGACACCTAGCACGATGCGAATGAGACCATCATATTCCACACGTGTCTCTAAATGCAACAGTCGCTGCACAAGCAACCAACTGCGGTCCCTCGACTGCCGTTGTCATCCCACCGTGGCTGTCAATATCGTGGAAATTTATCATAGGGAACAAGCACGATGAACCTTCACGCTGATAAATCACTTAAAGAATCTTAATCACATAATACACACAGTATCTCCATCTCTGTCCCTCTCTCGCTCTATTTCTCTATCTGTGTATGTCCGTGTCATTACTTCCTATCTATTACTGAAAAAGAATTATTGAACTGAAATCGGAACGGGTATACATGTATTATAAGCATTGTACTGTGGATACCAAAGGCGCCGGATTATTATAAAATGTGCCATTTTTCCCCTGTTATTAGCCTTTTTCTCCTACACGGCCATGTTATCGGTGTATAAGATACAGATTGGAAGTTCTGTATATATCATAAAAATTACACAGGTTCTGATGGTACCACGGGTAAAACTGAAACATGTATTTTATTTCATAGATCCTTAATTCTATCACTTTTCAACCAAGGAATTTCAACGGGTACTATCTGGGCCATCTTATCGACAAATAAGATACAGAATGGAAGTTTTGTGTATATCAATGAAAAATATTAATTTAAAACACAATAATTCGTCTTAAATCTTTAATGCATTCATCTTTATAATAATTTAAAATCAGCCAAATGTAAATCGTAGAGTATCCACGGGTACTGTCTAGTAAAATATTCAGCAATTTGAAATTTTGTTGGAGTGCTCATTTTCAAGTTTTTTTGAAACGCCTCAGACTTTGTAAACCGATTACATTACGATCCTCAGTGCGTAGTAACGGTAAATTTGACATTGCCCGACTCTTGCACCAACTCTGTGACCCTCATGTACCCCTTAAGTAAGCACTTTTTTATTGTGGTAGCAGTGCTACGTGCTTCGCTAAGGATTTCTCTCTTCCATAGTGAAATAAAAAAGGTCTCTTTGCTGGTTTGTCCTTAAAAACTAGACATTTCTACCTGAACTTCGCAAAATAAAAGGAAATTCATCGCAGTTCACACATCATGAGTTGCATGTGTTATGTCTTGCAAGTGTTGTACTGTTATGCGGTTCTTTGGCTTTTTGTTTCAATTTTTGTATAATTTTTTTTCAAATGCTGAATAATTAAGAGAAATGTGAAACAAGATGCAGCTCTTGACATCCTTCTTGCATATTTAAAATAGATGCTTTTTATTCGTACCGTATTGCAGTGGGAAAAATCATTCATCCATTAAGACATTCACTTTCGTATTACTCTCGGATTTACGGCGATTTAATTATGCATGGCATATACTTTTATGAACTTTTGATTTAATAATAGAACTAATTCTTTCTCCATGCCGCATTTCTATTGTATTCTTATTAGTCTCGCAAAATAGTTAAATAACCTGCTGTTGATTTTATGAGCTTCTTTAGTTATTACAAAAATAATTTCTTCTTTAAAGTACAGTTCGGTTTTTCGATTTAGCGCAATTGTTTTCCTGGTGCAGTTCACAGCACCGCTCTTATGAGAACGAGTTGTCTGCGCGGTGTACACAAGTCAGTAACAATATTTACCTTCATTATTTTTGTTCATGTGAAAATTATTATATGTGAAGTAAAATAAATCTAAAATCTACGAACGGTAAGTGCTAGCGAAGTTGATGTAGAGTATTGATGAAGGCTTTATGGTTGGAAAATTAAACCAGACTTTTTAACAGGTATAGGTAGAGCAGCGATATCCTGCTAGCAGTTTTGAAACAAGTATCATGGTTGTTTTATTTCATGCTTGTTATATAATGTCCAAATGAATAAAGTAACTGAAAAAATAAAAAATTTTAAGACGTAAATTTTTATTTTAAAGACGTAATTTTCAAGACGTCCATTGACCTGAATTCTGGAGAAAAAATTAGTAGCTGCCTTATCTTTTTCGTCTGCTTTGTCTTGTTATTGCTTCGTTAGTCTGCCTTATTGTCTAGTGGGAATGATTTCCATGGCGAAAAATTATTCACTACGCATATTTGCATAATTATTGGATCTCATTGCTAAAAGAAGCAGTTAAAGATTTTAGATTTATGACACGTCCTGTGTCTGCAGGACGTAAAGAACATCGTAACTTGAAATGAGGTTTTACCGCAATCAATATTCTGAGGGCACGGCTCACCAAAAACTTCTTCCTGCTGTTCGGAAACAGTTAGTGCATATAACTTTTGACGTTGGTCAGAAACAGTCCGTGCAAAGGGAAAATGTCTGAAAATTGAACTCCTGCATTTTACTTGAAATAAGTTCATGAAACAGAGATAAAGAATCGATTTTCCTAATGTTTAACGGAACATTATTCCCGGAATGTTGTCCAGACTGTGCACCAACTCTTTCTGACCAGAGAGAACATGTATTAGTGAGTTTGTACGATGGGCTTTTCTTCCACTGTATTTGAGCAGTGCAAGTGATTAAGGTGCGTTTGCGCTATTGATGCCTTAACTTTAGATGGCATGGAACTTAGATCGCAACCCAAGAATAAATCAATCGACTCGTTCCTCTCAAATTCTATTCTTTTATTTTTCGGCAATAGAAAATATTCCTACGCCCCTCTCGGAAAGTCTGAAGGTATGGTATGGTTGTTAGCATGTAGTGTGAACTTGACCAGCCCCTGAGTTATACAGAGTGCACCATAAGTAAGATAGCTCTGCAGATGCTAGATTGTTGGTAGCACTGCTACGCTAGCAGCTCTGATGTGCTGAAAACAGGCAAACTTATGGCTCACGCAGTGTAAACTTGCATACGCTCGTAGGCATAAACACAAACTGCAGGAGTCGTGTGGATCATATAGTTTGATCAGAAAGTGGTCCTTTAGGTCTATGGTTAGGGTCAGTGTACCGTGCTGTCGACTTCTTTTATAGGAACCATTTTCTTTTCGTATTTATGGTACTCATTTTCTTTTCATCTTCATAGTCGTAATTTTCTTCTCGTCTTTAAAGACGTCATTCTCTTCTTTCTATTTTATGATTCCATTTCTTCTCATTTATATCGCTGCGTCATTTTCTTTACATTTTTACAGGATTCTTCTTATTCATGTACAGTACTGAAGGCATACAAAATAAGTCACGCTATTCATTTTGCGTTCTAGAACGCGTTGTGCCGACCCAGTCGCTCTGCTCCGTGCATCCTTGCTCCTGCAAAGTTATTTTAATTGAAATCCTACCTAATTTTATTCTAAAGATAGCCTTGATTTAAGCAAGAATATTGTTTAGATCTGAACATAATATAACAATAATTCCAAGAGCCTTTGTTTGGTTACTTATTAATACCAGAATAACGTATTCTATCGTTCATTCACAAAAACTTCGCTCTTGGCAAAGGTATATCCATAAGAGGCAGACTGTCGCTTTATAGCTCTAAGTGGCGCTCAGTTATCAACTTCAGACTTTTCGGTTCACCACTAACAAAAATTGCTGTTTGTGTCGTCGACTCCACTAAGTCTCCGCCCCTGCGTTTGTGTTTCACATATAGCGTTGAAATAAATACACAATGTTGCAGGGGTCCGTGCGTACGGACGCGAATATGAATTGCAAATGACATTTTTTAGGCCCACCCGCGGAGACCTCAAGCTTCTCGACCTGCTGCAAATACAGCCATTCCAAGAAATTCGATACGTAGATCGTCTCCAGCTTCTCGGCAGCAACCAAAACTTCACTATTTGTCAGGATGATTGTAAACCTCTCGTTGTGAAACAAATTGCCTGCTCGTATTCAGTTCTGCAGACAACAAGTGCTTACCTATCGTGTTCAAATTTTATTCTTTACTTTTCAGTCGATCACTCAATGTTCACTGCACTTGCACTCTCAAGTCTAAAAAGACAGCGCGTTCTTGAAAGACACCAGTACTGTTTAATTCATTATTCATGATCGCTATAATCACTTGACATTGGTGAAATGTTTTTGGGATCTGAATTATCTCCATCTCTCCGCTGTTCATCGCGGTTTCGTATGCAAATAGACTTACGATTGTCATGGTCAACGTTGAGAGAAACTGTTCCTTTGTTTCCAGAAAGAGCATTGTGGCAGCTGCCATTGCTACACGCCCACGCATCGCCTTTCTATCAAACTTTCCCTCGCTCTGAGGTAACGAACGAAGAAAGGCTAGTGAATTTAATTCTTGCTCGTCATTTATTATTCAGAGAAGATTAGCTAGAATTGAGCAGCATTTGTGATTCTAACGCTTCATTCCAAAAAAAATGAACAACCAAATGTCTTTTCTTCTGCAGTGTTTACACTACATACATACATATGTCTGTCTTATTGATACTTCAACAGATATTTTAGTTAGTACTAAATTTTGGAAACTAAAGAATCGAAAAGTTTTCAAAGTAAACAACGTATTGAAAACACTCGTTATATTTCTCATCCCTTTCATCCAAAAGATTCGTAAAATAAAGCTGTTCACCAAGCTCTCTCGTCCTTGCTTCACCAACGGTCCAGGTTCATGTCATTAAATCTCGTCTTAGGTGCTCGTAGTGTTTGATGTGAATGTACGATGGCACTTCAAACTTGAAAATAATTCCCTGTATTACCTTCGTAGAAACAGTGTTAATTACCGTATAATTTCATTAAGTTCCGTTCACATTAGCAACATCGATTTAAATTACAATCATGTAGAATGAGAAAGGCTGAGTTGGAGAAGTAACACGTTATCAATTATTGCCCACATAGTGCGGCTGATGTAACGTTTACTTCACAAAATATTCAAGTTGCGCTAACAGAATAGGACACATAGGACACATAAGCTGCCTGCAGTAATCTCAGAAGTGATTACAATACCGCTATGTCCTATTGCAGATGCATTTAATTATTTGTGAGCATCCGTTTAGCATGAGGTACATCTAACACCATAATTCTGGCTTAAAGTATATTAGAAAGATGAGGGTTTACATGTTACGAAACTTAATGTATTGTCAAATCTATGTAAAGCCGGCTATTAGAAAAAGAGACGAGCATCAGAATCTCTTTATGTTATTGATCCTTTGTCTAATCCTCTGTATTGCAGCTGAAACAGGATCATTCTCCGTTGGTTTTCAATAGGAACCAAGCCTCGCAGAACATGAGCTATGTGGCTCCAGGCCTTGCGCTTTAGCTTGAAGTCAGGGAGAATGGCTTGGCAAATTAGCAGGATCAGCTTTGTAGTGTCTTTGATGTGCAACAACGGATGTGCAGTTACGTTGTTCCGTACATTTTTACGGAAAAATATCTATTCAAATTGTTGATAGTTTTAAGCTTGAATGAATTGGGTATCTTTGTAAAATAGAAAGAAATTAAAGGAAATGCATGAAACAATGATAACTCAATCAGATTTTTCTGTCTTCATTTAGAAACAGTGAGTGAATTTGAAAAAGTAAAACATTAACTGGACACCTTTTAATTGTATACTGAGAGTGAACTGCATTCATTGGAGGAGTTCGTTAACTTTAAAATACTGCATATGTGAGCATTAATGGCAGCATTGTCCTTAGCTGTAAAGTAGGTGTAAAATCTATTTACTGTGCAGAGACCTGGAAGAGTGTCGTTGTTGTGCTACAGCATTTAAATTGTATCATTTATGAAAGAAACTGCCACACAACTCTCATTACGATTTAGTTGTATGGTATGGTTTATTTCATAGTTTGTTTTCTTGATAACGTTTTTATTGATTAATAATGCATATTTAACCCAACTCTCGACACACGTGGAGAATTTGAAAAAAGTGAGGGGATGAAGACCAAATTATTCGAATTTACACTCTTTTAAAGCGCTGCTTTCTTTATTTCTTTTAAAAATAATGTAATTTAACTCATGCAGCTTTAATCTTCTTGTGAACCGTGACGGATGCTCTGAACCTACAGGAACATGCGTCTTAGTGTCAGAATTTTTTTAAATAATCTAGCCTGTATTTTCTTCGTATTTTTAGTACGGGAATGTGTCAACTTTGCTGCATGAAATACGCCTGAAGAGTGCGTGCATTTGGCAGCCCATGTTTAGTACTACAAATACTTGACAATTATGAGCCAATTTAGTGAGCCCACGCTCCCTACCTAGCCTGGTCTCGGCGTCATTACATGGCGTCTCAGGTTTCAGGGTTCAGCTTTTTTTACCTTTCCTTCGGTTTTACCTCTGACTCACACTTTTTCATACTTCAAAAATAATTTCACTTTTCAGTTTCTCTTATTCATTTCTCCAGCGTTCAGTGTTATTTTTCTTTGTACTGTCGTTCACATTCAAACAATTTTAAGGTCATATTTCTCTTTGGCAGATATTTCAACACGTGTTATTTTAGATTACCAGTTTTATGTTTCACGTCGCTTTCTGTGATGTCGGTGATTTAGCAATGGTATGGAAGACCGTAATCTGACTGAAAGAAACACTGAATATTGCATCATAAGTTCTCGTAGTAGACGAGACTTCAGTTTCTCAGGCCGAGGCAAATTTCAATCTTGGGAAGTCACTCCTCGACGATAGACTATCCACGTGATTTGCGTATATTAATGGATTTATTTATCAATCACTTTGCAGATACAATGCAAGCTACCGAATAGAAGGCTAAAATATCATGTAACTGTATTTCTCGAATACATACAAGCGTATGGATATACATACATAATGGTAACATATTCATATACGGAGAAGTGACTGGTTTTACTCGCCTATTTTTTAGCATTCAGCTGTTACTTTTGAATTGCAAATCTCTACAAATTTATAATTTTTGTAACTCTTCAAATTATTCATGTCATCTCACAAACATTCAACTCAACTCTCACAAATTTGGAAGTAGAGTATTCAAGCTCTATGTTTCTCATGTTTGACTTGTATTCAAAATAGAAGCACAATTCGTCAGATGAATGCCTTGGGTCTGCAACAGAATATCGCCCGACTATCCCTTCGTTGAGGCGGCAGTTGGAAGGCGTAGGGGCTGCTCATTGGTATGCCAGTTGGAGGGACTCATGCATACCAACTGGGCGATCACTGTGCAGTTGCTGGTTAGCAACCCATTGCTTGCTCGAGCGAAACCTCCCTTTAATGCACGCACTTGCGTACAAATTAGGGACCACTATTACCTGAAACTCTTTCGAGCGCAACTCAAGCGACTGCGCAGCCAATACTGCAGCATGCAAAATACTGCATTGTTGACCTTATGCTGTAGCGTTAAAATTGTAGCTCACGTTTGTGTTCGAGCTTTCTGCGCTCGTTGCGAGTCACTGGGAGCATCATTTCCAGGAAATGCCGCTTTGTTGCAGTCATGATTCTGACGCTTGTAATTGTTGAGGCTCAAATTCGAGAATGTAGCACCCACTCTCGCGTTCAGCTAAACTGGCTTGATTAGCCATTTGAAATACAAATGGCATTTCCTAGGTTATGGTGAGATAGTAATGGTAAAGTGAAAGATCGGACTTCTTGGTTCTGGTCAATATAGATGTAGTTTATCTTTGTCTCGTACAATATGCTAACACTCTGCAAGCCCTACATGTATTTCAGAACACGAGGCATGAGTTCAAGTTGGTGTTCGTTCATACATAAGTTAAAGTACGGTCACTGCAGTTTGAACCACGACCGATTCTGACATTTCATGGTTAGTCATTTTCATTGACACTCGTTCCTGGGATGGCCTCATCTTCGTAAGTCAAGGGTGAGGAGACAGATACACATCAAAGACAGAACCGCATTCCCTTCACTTGAGGTAACAAAGAGTAACACTTGCGATATGGAGTTGAAAATTTCCCATTGAGTCGAGCTTGAAGCATGTGTCTCTGATTTAATCTAGCGAGAAAATTTCTTCACTCCGTGCCCATGCATCGACGATGCAATCATGCATGGTTCGTGCCGTCCAGTTCAAAGCTAAAATATATCAGTGGCTTCCATCACAGACGTCGCACTCCTAAAAAGGACTCTGGAAAAGCAAGAATGACTTCGGTGAGCGACTGCGACTCTGTGCTTAGCGATTAGAGACTGACGATAGCGTGATGAGGCTAAGAGGATTTCTCATGGTTTATTAGGGGTATTCGAAAAGATTTCAATGTGGTGCAAACGAACTTGAAAGCTCGGGCAAGCAGTGGAGAAGTGTCTGAGGAATGAGTAATGCCTCGTTTCAAGGTACCTACACTCACGCAACTGACGAGGTTAGGTTTACACTGCCTGCACAAGTGAAGAAAATCAAGCCTTTTATTATCATCGAGAATAATTTATCGCTTTAGCATTGCATGAACGGTAGTATTAGAGAATTAGGATTCTATAATACTGCCATGCGCTGGCATTATTACTACCACAAACTATTGTTTCTGGTAGCAGTGCAACAATGGTAAACTCAAGTCTAGCTAATATAATACCGAAAATAGTTAATATTGATCACTATTTACAGTAGTAACCTATTGAACGATGATACAAATAATCACGCGACGCGCATGAAGATGATGACGTAATTTATGTTCAGTCATTGTGATCTTTGCATGTGCGTTTTTTTATGGTGATTGTCACATAGATGCTCGATTTTAATACGTGAATTACGTACATTGTGTTGAGACCGTTCTGCTGACCTCGATATCGCTAACGGAAGCAATCTATTTCAGTTCGAGTCTAACCCGTTTTTATGCATCAGCTTTCCAAATGTTCTATCAAGTTTCCGCATAAAATTTTTCAGTACGACTTATATTCTCACTAACAGCAGTTTCAGGACACAAGTTCCCCAATTGACGACAGTTTTGAGCTACAGCCCCCAAGCAACTGGAAGAAAACAGCCAAAATGTTTTCAAAGTCCTCCATGAGGTCTACACGGACAATTTACTACCTGTATCACGTGGTTGAAGTTACAGTTTCAAGACACAAAGTTCCTCAATTGACAACAGTTCTGAGCTACAGCCCCCAAGCCACTGGAACAAAACGGGCAAAATATTTTCAGTCCTCCATGAGGCCTACACAGACAATTTGCGGCCTGTATCACGTGGTTGAAATCAGACTAAAATCTGCCACACAACTTTGCTGACTACAAGCTGCTCCAGGACGCTTCTGTGACATTAGTACTCGTATATCCGAGTCCTGGATGCAATGTGAAACTTTCTGCGGATTAAATCAACTACGAGATGTTCAACAGAGCTTTTCTTTTCACTTAATTTGATTTTCTTAAATCGTACTTTTGTTTTCTCGTTTCTCTTCTTTAACCCACTATGGCTGAAAGTTGAAAAATGCTGCTAGGGCAATAAAAATTGGTGGAAATTATATCTATTACTTACTGATAACTCACAAAAATTTTGAAATGAATTGCATGAGAATTAAGTGAAATATTGGCACGTATATTTACATACGCTCAGGCCTTCCTGACATGAAAATATAAAAATTCCAAAAAATATAATAAACGCTTTCCATTAATAAAAAGACACATCCTTATATAAAAAAAATTTTTGAACATCTTTATTACATCAACATAATATTTTTATGAGGAAAATCATCTAAATGACATTAAAAAATGTAACCGTTATAAAAAAGATTTGGACAAAATATATTGATTTTTTTACTGTGGTGAATGATATGCTTCAAACAATTTGGGTGGAGTCCAACATCACATTTCTTGCACATATACGATGTTCTGTGCGTACACTGTCTGCATACCCTAGACTGATTACATTGCACAATCCAGTGACTCTTCTCATCGTAACGAACGATGTCTGTCAGCTTGGAGGACACTTTTCTTCCTTGTTTACTAGGATTACCGTATGACTTGCAATAAAATGTTGCAAGGGCTTCAACAAATTCATAGTGCGAAACTGTAGGTCTCTTCTTTTTCATTAGCTGATAAGCATTGTTTACTGTCACAGAGAGCATGTACGAAAAAATTGGCCACCACCATTTTCTTTGGCACATTCGAATCCTACAAGTGCTAACAGCTTGATCGATTACGTCCACGTAACCCATGTGAGCATTGTACTTTTGAATGCTCTGTGGTTGATGAATTGTTACAAATTTCTTACCATTTCGATCATAGCGTTTGGCTTTTGACATTTTGGTTGAGTCAAAATTGGATACAACGGTTACCTCTTTATTGTCTTTCCATTTCATCACTACGGTATCATCACACATCCTGTAGTCGACAGCACCACGTTGTTTATTTTTCAGAAAATTCTTTTCAGATACAGAGCATTTGTCTGTTCTGTTGTCTCTACAAGTTCCAGTAGCAAGATATCCACGCGAAGTCAACTCTTCCATGAGAGGTATACTTGTGAAATAATTATCAAAAAATATTTTGTGCCCATGTTTTGGCAGAAGGTTCCCATTTATAATCAGATGTAGGACAACATTACCTCCTACTCCAATATTTGGAATAGCGTCTAGTTCTCGAGTCTCATTCTTCCCCATGTAAAGGTCAAATGAGTGTAGGTACCCACCTTCCGAACACATTGCCCACATTTTGAAACCAAAGCGAATCGGTTTACCACGAATGAATTGTTTAGCATAATGTTTCCAGAAATATGGGATCATACTTTCATCAATTGAATAATGTTCTGTGGAACCACCGTGTTCTATGTATAAACTTATTTTGAAGGTGATCAAGTAAAGGTCTCAACTTGGCAGCGCGATCATTAGCCACAGGTAGTGTGTTGTCACGAAAGTGTAAGTTGTGCATTACGTATATCTAGGAAGCGATCTCGTCTCATGTTATTTGCAAGAAGTTTTTGAACGTGTTCTCCTGAACTTCAATATTTTTTCTTGTTAGGCAGTGGGCATATTGCTGAGAGAAACATGCCACCGAAGAAGACCTTTAGTTCATTTACAGTTATAGCAAGAGTTTTATTATTTTGACCAGCATATAAATTAGTTTGCTCTGTAATTAGCTCAAGTAGTCGCTCATCGAAGAACAGTTGAAAATAATCTTGAGGATTCTCTGCCATATTGGCCTCATCAGACGGCGGTGATAAAATGATAGATTGTTCAATTGGGTCTTCTCTGCTCATTGTTGTCCATTTCCTACGTTGTTTTCTTTTACTAGGTATGATATTTGCTTCTATTTCGTGTTCATTTGACAGTCTACGAAGTTTCAATTGCTAAAAATGAGCACCTGCAGTAAGATGGGCTGGGGCCTGTAGGAGAAGTCTGCTCAAACGATCAACATTCGCTTCTGCTTCATCGTCGGAATTGTCGCTGTCACCTTCAGATTTATCATTTTCATCAACGTCAGGGAGTCCCAAAATAATATCACCATCGTGTTCAAATTCTTCTAGCATGCTTGCTATCTCTTCTGCATTCATTCTGAGGATACAATTTTTTTTATAAAATTTGACATAAAATGCTCTAAAAGTCAATATATACAACGTATTACAATGAAAAATACCAGAGAAATTATTGAGAACGAAAACGAAAATTTTCGTTCAATACGATATAAATGCCTGTTTGGCCGGAGCGTATGGTTACATACGTTCATTATTCAATGTTATATAAAACGAATAATAAATGAGAATTTTAACAATAAACATATATAAACCTGTAGAGACAATTGATATAAACATGTTTACTAAAAAATTTCAAACTAATAAGAGCAATTTACAAAAATATGAACAAAAGAATACTAACGTTCGAGGTCTCCGTGTGCGTGCCGTCGCCATTGCTGATGAACTGCTTCAAAACAAACGAACGTAGATCATACCAGTTCCATACGTGTATTGAACGTGAATTAGACTTAAAAGTACACTCTGGTTAAAAAAAGCAAGTTTAACATCATATTTTAAACATTATAAACAATTTTTTGTTACGTCTATTTATATACGCAGCGGCCCTAATGGGCCGCTAGATAGAGCTAGTATTTAACATTAGATATCCTCCCCCCCTAGAAGGCAGAATTTAATTGTAAGAGCCGCCAGCGATTGCCCGAGATAAAACTCTGCTTTTTCATAACCATTTTCCCTCTGTTCTATTTTCCCTCTGTTTAAAATAAATGCGCATTTTCTCGAAGACGAGTAATTGCCTGACGTTATTCAAGTTTCATCTCAGAGTATCTGTCTCATTCACTAGCCAACTCTATCGTCCCTCTTCTCGCCCCAGCTCGTAACAGTGCAATCCCCTTCATTGGGACTTTCAACAACAATTTTCATTCAAACTCGAAGAAGTTCAATCAAGGAGAGGAGCAGTTTGCTTAAGCAATGTAGATGCTCGTTGTAACTTCTAAATCCCTCCTAAAGCAAATCGATTTCACCCTTGAATAGTCTCGAGCTTAGGGGAGCGATCGTGTGCATTGCCTCGAGCTTCTAAGGCGTCTTCATCTGAGCGTCCGCGCCTGTTCCTACACGTTGGAAGGTTAATTTGAGCCGAACCCGCGCCTCCAGGGACACCTGAGGATGTGGGCTGCACTCAAGCGCTACTTTATAGGAGGGTTGAAATTCACGTTTAAGAACAGGACTTACACTGGGGATTAGAGGGGAGCAACTTTGCACGCTTAGTCCTGTGCTTTGCTACCATGGCCTTAAAGTAAGTGCTATTTTATGCGTAAATAACATTTACCAGCTTATATTATCTTGATTGCACGAACGGTTCTTGGAATATTTCAAGGTAATATCTGAATGCATTGGCCTTATACGTGTGGGTGTTTGCATCTCTAAATATTTTTTTAATGAATTACAGTACACAGAAAAATATACATATATATCAGATAAAATAAAGGAAAAATTGTATTCATGATCTTTGAAAAGCGATGTTAATAAGTAAATATTGTTTCAGATTCTTTCAAGTGCATTAACTGTATGTTAAGATACTTCATGTCCATTTCTCCGTGTTATTTTAGGAGGCTTGTCTCACTTGAATAACGTTTTAAATGCATCCAGTTTCGGAGGTCAAGTTGATGTTTTCTTCGCATGTTGTTTTGTCATTTCTTATCCGTAGAATTTTTTTGCATCAGTGTTGTTATTTTACTGACAACACATAAAAAAATTGGCAGGATATCTTGGCATCCAAAATGCGTCCTAAGACGGCAGAAGCAAGCTGATTCAAATTACGAAACTTTTTGCCTCTATCGCTCAGCGTCGGTGAAATGTGTGATACTCACAATTTATACATGACATGTTTAACATTTAACTAAGGTAAATAATTCACAGATAGAAATTTCACCTGAATGCTTATTTCGAAATAGAGTACTAATGAACATTGCCCTAGCGAAGGAAATAGTACAAATGCGTCATATGACACCTGTACCATGTAGTACCATCTACACAGTTGAAGGTACAATACACACATAAGATACATAAATACAAATAGAATAGGATTAATTTTAAGTTCAACATCGTGAAAACTTGAAGTGAACTAAGGTACGGATTTCCGATTTGAAATTGGCATGAACAGCTACAGCAGAAGAAGTGAGCATAATATCGGATTTCCACAACTTTTTTATAAGTGTCATTAGAAATGAGTAAACTTGCCATGATTTCATATTTGCTTCCTCTCCTTTTATATGCACTTATTGAGTCATAATTGGTTGTTACCAATTTTAAGCAATTGTTTTTTCATTAATTTTCTGAAAAGACCTGCTCTAGATTAAAATTTAAGCAAATAGTTTAGATGCAGTGTAATGAATTTGTTATTGTTCTTCTGAAATGTTTTTTTAAATATTTTTCACGATGTTTGAATCATTAGAGAATAGGTAATTTGTCACCATGCATAACCTTTACAAGAAAATATTTTCTGCAAATTGGGTTGATTTGCGAGTAATTTCTGCTTTTTGGAAGCAAAATGTGATAACATATGTATTTCGAACTTCCAGTGTTTTCATCTTAGCGAGAAATGACTTGTTTAAAAAAATGCACCGGTTATTCTCGCATCAGATGTAAATAAATTCGTGTAAATCAAACTTTAAACTGAAATTCGTATTGAAAATATCATCCAGTGTGAATGATGTGATCACCCTCACGTTATCCATTTTAAGGTTTTAAACCACAATCAGGCACCGAATGCAGATTTGTACTGTCTATAGCTACAACGCGCGCATGAAAATCACCAAAGAAAACGCCGTGTATTCGTTAACAAAAGAAACAATGTGCTTCGTCCACATCACGCTATTCAGTAAAAGTAATAAAAGAAAAAATATTAGACCTAAGCTGATTTGTTCTAACCAATCCGTCATATTCGCCAGACATTGCACCAATGATGTCTATCTTTTTGTCTACTACGAATTGCTCTGAATAGTGAGAATGTTGAAGGAGATAAGAAAATATGTTCATGGACTACTTCTAAAGTTTAAAATCTGCTGAATTTTGCCTAAGAGGATCTTGACGTGAGACAACATGACAAGAGTTGAATATCAAAAATGGCGTACATAATACTGATAAAAATCATCTCATTGTTCAGTTGATAATGAATAAGTATTTCTCAGTTAATGAATTTACTGATGATTTGACCTTATGATTTTTAACATATTCAGATATCACTTCAAGATTTCTTTTCTACGAACACTAGAAGTAAGAGCGCTGCGAAGTTGAACGCGTGGTATAGGACTATAAATTCTTTGAGGAGTTCTTACAAATTGATGCTAATGGAGCCATAAGTCACATTAATATCACCCCCTCAATGTTCATGGGTGTCCTGACATCCTGTGCTAGAAGACTCTCTCCTTTTTATGTTCACTTTTTTCTTCTCTTTTTCTTACTCTTAGAGACTATTACTGGAAGTGAAGTAGTGTTGCAGTAATGCAGTTACTGGACTGTTGGAAGTGAAGAAGTGTTGCAGTAATGCAGTTACTGGACTGTTGGAAGTGAAGCAGTGTTGCAGTAATGCAGTTACTGGACTGTTGGAAGTGAAGCAGTGTTGCACTAATGCCGTTACTGGAGTGTTGGAAGTGAAGCAGTGTTGCAGTAATGCAGTTACTGGACTGTTGGAAGTGAAGAAGTGTTGCAGTAATGCAGTTACTGGAGTGGTGGAAAGTGAAAGTGTTGAAGTCATGAATTGAAGAGTTGTTTCGATGAAATATTGAAGGTGAGCAACTGGATTCCAATCTGTGTAGTTCCTTTCCTGTATCACTGGTACGTTATCTCATCAATCCTTATTTGTATTACTGCTTATCCTTCGCTGTATTGCTAGTACAGTATCTCATCAATCGCTGTGTTACTAGTATAGCATCTCATCAATCACTGCATTACTAGCACGGTATATTATCAATCGTTGAATACTAGCTCTTTATACCATCATCAGATGATGAAGATAAAGGGAGGCATTTTGGTCTTAAAAGGATAATTCCCGCGTGTTCGGTACGTCACTCGTGCTCCGGGTTACGATCGCCCTGAAGCTCCAGGGCCATAAAGGCGAAGGAAGACCTCACTGGCATGCGGTGACACCAGATATGTGCGTAAGCTGGACCGTGCTACAGAGAAGATAGAACAAAATTCAACTGGGATTTATTTTCAAGGTAATATTATTCATTTCATTTTCTTCATCGTTTTTTCTAAGAAATCGATGTGCCGTGCGAATATGCACGTACATCAATAAACATTTGTCCTCTCTTGCGGTTGTTCAGGAATTGCACTGTGCATTTACTTGACCCGAGAGTAAATCAAATAGAACACTGTACACTTTTATAAAATCTAGTTTCCATTCGATTCCGCAGTTTCCGTCCAGCTGATTGGTTTACGCATACTTCGATGCCCACGAACGTTTACGTTTACGTTTGCTTGTACACGAGAGATGGACTCGGTCATGGTAAAATACTTTCACAGATCTGACTTCACGATCCAATAAGCGCTTTTATCACGAGGGTCTTCGATAGCGTCTGTCAATTCCCATTCATGAGCTCGTTCTTATTGAATTTTGAGGCCAGGCTTGTAGTCTGGCACTTCAGTCCCTCCTTTATGAAGGCGACCCTCAGCTTTAGATCAGGTCCGTTTGCATTCCCTCAATATTTTGAATAGAACTTCCTCTAAAAGCTCGTCCAAATTCGTTCTTTGACGGAGCTCAAAAGAACTGTTGAGGCAGGCCGCCCCATAATATCGGCGCGCATCACATTTGGTGATAGGCACAACACCAGACGACTGCAGACAGTTCTTCCGACGAAATATATTTGAGTCACCAAAGTATGGTCCTTCCCTCCACTTTTCTGTGAATATCATACAAAATTTTTTGTGCCTGACGAGAAGAAAATACTGCCCTTTCATACCCTCATGCACAGGGCGAAAATATTTTTAAATCACTTGTCGGGTATTCTTTAAAGCTAGAGTGCAGGGAAGCCATTCTTCTCTAACGACCCTCGTATTCAATGGAATGTCTATGTACATAGACCTTTTCATGGGAAATATCTTCCCCATTTCTGTTAGCGAAAGGCTTAATATTTCCCAGCAAATATGACTTTTCTAATCGTCTGCAATCTCAACACATGATCTCTTGTGATGCTGAGTTTGACAGAATTATTACTAGTGGGTTCATCTCATTGACCTCACTTTACGATCCCGGCAAGCTTTTCGCAGAGATGAAGTGAAAGTGCTTACTTTCAGTGAAAAAGTCAAGTATGACAGGCAAGTCTGGCTTGACTGGGAGACTAAAGTTTTCATCGCCGAGTCCTTCAAAGAATTGAGCGACGAAGCGAATACGGGCAGAATATTTCGTGTAGCTTAAAGTTTGAACTTTATATAATGTTAAAAAATGTTAGACATCAGAGCATTTTGGGATGCACCTGGTCTGATATACAGAGGATTTCAGTGCAGTTAATGGGGCTCTCAACGAAACTGTGTGACAGTGCTGTACCTTGTTATTTGCATGACTATACATATTAAAAAAATAGTTGGGAAATGCTTCAAAAATTTATTTCTATAACTCAATTCGGGACCTTGAACTTCCAATTCACCCATACCCTCGCCTAAAATATGACTATTATCATTCTCCGTAACTGTTTTCTGACCTCTCTACCATCTGGTGCTTTAATTTTGGGCTTGATAAGCATCGATTAGCATCAGTTTTAACCACGTTAACATGCCATACACCAGAACACTTTTTTTCTTCAGAACGACTTTGGGTGCCGACAAAGCGGGGTAGATCCGTACTCTGGAGCGCGATGGATTCTCACTTAGCCTTATTTGAAGCCGCAGCGCCTGGTGCACAGAACGCGTTTCCCACAGAGGCATTCAACCTCTGACCTGTGACGAGGTCTGGCTGACCGACGTAAACTTGCTATCCATTCTCTGCACACAGGTGTCCGTGTATACATGCAGCGTTCAGGCGTGCTTTATGGGTCACCCCTGAGTGCTTGTGGAGGCTGTCAAACAAGCCTGCATTGCAATGTGATTATGTCGAGGCAGTCAAACAGACCTGCATTACCCTGTGGATGTGTAGGGGCAGTCAAACAAGCCTGCATTGCCCTGTGGATGTGTGGGGGCAGTCAAACAAGCCTGCATTGCCCTGTGGATGTGTAGGGGCAGTCAAACAGACCTGCATTATCCTGTGGATGTGTGGGGGCAGTCAAACAAGCCTGCATTGCCCTGTACTTATGTTAGGGGCTGTCAAACAGGTCTGCATTGCCCTGTAGTTGTGTAGGCTCTCAAACAAGCCTGCATTGCCCTGTAGTTGTGTAGGCTCTCAAACAGGCC